>JAQBSW010002591.1:0-100099 GCA_029291075.1 Eudiplozoon nipponicum
TTATTTGTCAAAGAATGAAGAAACACGTGAAGAAACTTTCCGTTACATTTGGTGTAACTAGTAACTAGTTATTTCATATGACTAGAATGATAGGCGAAATTAAGCATAGGCGTTTCCTGTATAATAGCAAAACTTTATTAGGTACCAAGCATAAGACAGGGACTCACTCGTCATTTGGTCAGTCAGTGTAGGTTAGACATATGAGGCATTGCACCATAAGTATAAGATCAAGGCCAGAGTACGAGGCTATTTAGTAGAAGTGGGTGAACGTTTCTCCTATTAGGTATGTCGTACGCAGTAACTACGGACTTCATACAAATGCAGAATGGTATAACAAATTTAGCAAGTAAAATTGTTCAATCTCATTTAACAATGTTTTCTGTGCATTTTAGTCACATGTCAGCAGGAATCAGCATTATAATACATTTCTACTTTAAATTTTGTCAATAAATATTGGACAGACGGAGAGGTCATTATCGCTTCAGAATGCGATTTAGGCCAGAATATAAGATATTGCAGAACTAGGTGTTAGCAGGAACCAGCATTATGACCTAGTAACAAACTATTTTATGTAGAATCGGTGGGAATGCACACATTAGCATAAACAAAGATTTCAACTTTCATGTGAAAATTATTTCTCCCATACTAACAACATGTTAGTAGGAGTGGGTATTAGGACATGAACTAGATTATTGTTTGTTAAATAATAACAAGACAGACGGTCGGGGTATTGTTCCTTAATCATTATTGTTCCTTAATCAAGGCCTAATTACAAGGCATTGCAGACGTAGAACATTTTCAGAATAGATATGGTTTACACAATGAAATGTAGATGAAGAAGATTCTATTTTGTATGGCGTGCCTAAAAAGTAGTTATTTAATAAATGACCAGAAGGATATATCAAATTTTGCATTAAAATAAAATTGTATTGATGCAAAAATTCTTTTTTTACTTAATTGACATTAGGTAAGAAACCCACTATATATATCGTGTAAAAATATGGAAGAATCTGACAGGAGATTGACTGCAAGTATATGAACAAGGCCGGATTATATAGCTCTGCAAAAGTTGACAACTCACGGAATAGAATTTTTTTACAAAAAGAAGAAACGTCGACGACTTTATCTATTAGAAATGGCGTGCCTAATTCCAAGTTATTCAATATTTGAAAAGAATACTAAACCAACGATAGTATGAACAAAAATGCACGGTCATTATCAAATGAGTTTAATGAATAATGGCGACTAGTCAGTAGGAACCGGAACTCGGTCATGAACCAACTTTTGATTAGTTTAAAAAATATGGGGCAGCAGGACGGGGCATCCTTCATTATGTGCCTGATCAAGGCAAGGTTAAATGATTTTGTAGACATATGACGTGTTCAGATAAGATGTGATCTACACATTGATAGATCGTTAAATACATTTTCTATTGGGTATAGCATACCTGACAAAAGCCTATTTCATATCAGTTTGGAGGGTATGCCAAACTTAGCATGAAAATAAAGCTCAATTTCATGCGCAAGTTTACTTTTCGTAGATTAGCAGCATGTTAGTAGAAACCAGCACTCGGATATGAACCTACTTTGATTTGTTCAATAATTATCAGACAATCGGTCGGAAAAGTGTTCCTTAAGAATATCATCGATTCCGGTGTACAGGGCATTGCAGAAGTAGATCTTCAGAATAATTGATGTACCTATATCTCAAATCATATCATATCATGTATTTGCATTGAATATGCAGTCAGTTTTCTATAGAATACCTTTGATGTATACATTTAATACTATTTAATACGTATATGTAAATATGATTACTACGTCAAATTCGCGCATTTTTATTTATCAAATTTTAAGACTTGATAATTTGGCATATGCTACCGAATGCAGTATATAAAAAATCCAATATCAAATATCTAATAAAACCCAACCGTTAATTTTTAATTCAATATCGTACCCCATGTGGAATGCTGTCTTTTCTGTAATGACAAATCGGGGATGGACAGTAGAAACTTCATTTCTAAAGCGATGCCAAATAGACGCCACATTAAAAGAAGACTGAGCATTAAACGCAAGTTGGCTTACAATTAAAATTTGCACCAAATGGACCAGTTTTTCAAATATTGGACAATCGGTGTCTTGTCACTCATTCAATACGTATTCCAAACCGCTTTTGATATGCAATTTTCAATTATGCATCAAGTCATGCCTTTTTGTCTGACTTCCATTCAAGTGGAGTCTATTTGACTTCAGTTTTGATGATGTTCCAACTAACCACTCATATCTATTATTCTAGAACTGACAGTTTTCCACCTGGCATAGTAAAATGTAATTCAAGCATATTGCCAGAATATTTCAATATTTTATTAAACGAGTATTGGTTATGCGGAAGGTGATAAAAATGGAGTTTGCCACCTTGATAAAAATACCTGACGCATTACGTGCACATATTATTCAGCTTAAACTAAGCATTATATTATATAGAAAAGGAAATTCATCCATTAGACCCGTTTCGTCCTTAATAGGGACTAATCACGTGCAGACGGGCTCGAACCTGGGCACATTGGCATCGTACTCTTCTACTCTAACAATGCTGCCAGCCTGTCTACCAAATTAATTTCATATTCTGCACTATAAAGTGCTTTGTTTATACCAATAAAAGTATACACGTAAGGGTTCCTATGTTTATATTAAGATTGCAAACTTTAAAGAAATTAGTGTAGTATTGTACGTATAAACTAAGCATTCCTCAATTATTAAAGACATGTATATACTCTAGTAGTAACGTTCTTATTGGAAATTCACCAATTGATTCACCGAATTGCCCATAACCCGAAAATGTATTTATATATTAATACGGATATATGTATATATATATATATATATATATATATATATATATATATATATATAAATATAGAAATTTTGGATAGAGAACACATTTATTACCACACAACCATTCAAACATATTAAGAATTAACATTATGTTAATTGAATGCCAATTAGTATGGTTTTTCGTTTCACTCCTACTTCTCCTTGATGGTTTATTGCCGGTTGACTTGTGAGTACATATGCAGGTGTCTATGTGCATGTCGGAGCCATACTTATTGTAATCACAGAGTGATGTATGAGACCCTGTTAGACTTGTATTGTTGGATTAAGTTTTGACCAGGGTTTTCGCTTCCTTGCTTATAAAGTGTACGTATGTTCCAGTTTATTTTCCTTCGAAACGCCTTGTTCTTGAGATTTATTTTGTTACATTTATAATATTGTTAGGTTTGTAGTACTAATTATTTATAATTTTGTCCAATTTTTAATAATTTTACTGATGCTAGTGATGCCGTTTAAGCAGCTCCTTTTCTTTCACTTTTTTTTCCACTTTGATCGCTGGTCTAAATAGTGTACGTACTATACTGGATGTTGGATGTATTTTTTAGGTGTGTGCTCATGAAACATTTGAATGTTTAGGCCCGGTGCTTTTTGTGTTACAGAAAGGGCAATGTGTATTTGTCACAATTTTTCGCAATTTTTATGTTTAGATCCATGAATTGGTTGAGTGCACAGCTTCAAAATTTTGTATGGAAATTCCTGATTTACACGATCGTGCCGAGACATTTTGAAACTACTTCTGCGATAAATTTTGAACCAATTCAAAATTGAGTCTACGAAAAGCAATTGGTAACACATATGTACAATGCTTCTCAAAAAACGATGGTCGAATGCCTGAAAATGTCCAAAATAATCAATTCTAAATGGTCAATTTTCACTTGTGCATTATTAAATATCCCGTACATAGGCATTATACACTTGTTATTTAACGCGGAATGAGATACTCGCATTTCTCCATAAATGTCGACGATTGGAGCAAGTAACTCTAACCTTCGCCGCTTTCACAGTCCTATCGTCACTCATATTGCCCGAGTTACTGACACAGCAACTAAGATAAGAAAATCGGTCTACTACATCCAAGTCTTCCCATTCATAACTGTAAAGTTGAAGCGTGTAATAGCTTACATTTGGACTGTCAAATTTTATGCCAATGGCGGTGAGAAGAAAATGTGGTTTTGGCAGAATCTCTGTTGTTGAATAATTATAGAATATTATTTGCATAAACTAAGTCGTCTAATCTGCCGCTTTGGAGATCTCTATTGACTGAAGCATGAGACGATTGACAAGTACAATGCATTATGTCAACTATAAAAAAATTGAACAAAAATAGGTAAATGAACATCATTGACAGACGCTAATGTTAGTAGAAAAGTTTGCGATGACGCATTTTTGACCATAACGCGGCCACAATTGTTTTTGGAAATAACTCCTGTAGTATTTACTCTATTGAAGTGAATGACAGTTGTCGGCAAAATATCGAATACAAATTGCGATCCACAGAGTCAAATGAACTTTGATCTTTAAAAGAATGCATTTGTAGGAAAGTGATATACATGTCATTGCCCAAGTATGTGCGTAAATTATTCGAAGCGAATAACCTAGTTTCGATGGGTAAACGTACAAATCGTGATTGGTATTGCTATAGGTTGGAATAAAATTCGGCCAATAAACCATAACCATCATGGTTTGCTCATTCTAAACAGTGCAAAAACCTGGAAATTATGTCACCATTATCCTTAAATATGTTTGGCAATAGATCATCATAACCTGCATATTTGCGATGCTTAAGATACAGGTATGCATTCCGTATTCCCAAATACGCTATCTACGTCATTGATACGGGCCTACTTTTGTTGATCTTGACTGATGCGAATACCCAATGAAATAAATCATTGAGGTGTACAGCACACTGATCAGAACGAGACACTTTTCGGTCTCTCAAATATTAATACCAGCATTTTTTGCTAATTTTCAATTTGTCGGACTTTCTTCGCGAATATTTTAGAATAAACACCAACTGTTGCCAGATACAAATATTTCTTATATATTTTCAGCCTGGCTGGAGGAAAAGCTTTTAATTTCAATTCTTAAACTATGCTTAAATTGGCGAAAAATTGATCTATACGACTACCGTTAAAACTTCATCAAGCAGAAAGTTGGTACCTGATTTCGTGTATATCCTGCCTTTTTGTAACATTAAATTACTAAATCTATGAAAGCCTGCATTACTCCATATGGTAGTGACAGAAAAATGAGCAAAATCAAATTCACCGATTTCATTATCCCTTTTTATATGCATATCATAGCATTTTTATCACGTTTGGTGTAACGTTCAAAATAATTATAATTATCACCCAACAATAATTGTTAATATTATTGTTTATTATTATTATTATTAATGATATTATTAAATGATGACCATTATTATTATTATTATTATTAGTGTTAATATTATTATAATTTACTCAAAGTTGCTATCTTGATAGAAACAACAAAGCCTTTTATTACACATTTGCAATATAAACAAATCATAGTTTAATTTCGAAAAGGCAATTCATCCAGTAGGCCGATTTCGTCCTTATTGGAGCTATTCAATTATTGTCCAGAATTGGCCGCCGAAAGTATATTGGTCAAAAATACTGTATTTTCAGGTCTTTTTATCGGTTGATGAAGCTTTCTCCTTAGTCCTCTTCCCTTTCATAAGTTTTTTTTAAAACGCCCGTAACAAATATATGTATTTAAAATTTCCCATATTAGACTGTTTTGAAGTATATTCAAAATTCTTAATTAAAGGTTTTCTTTTTGGTTGGCTTATTGTCAAAGTAAAAAACAAATTTAAACTAGGTTAATGCTTAAAAGCGCGACAACTAGGAATAACAATCATCCAGGTTCTAATTAGTTTAACCTAAACAATTAAATTAATTTTTTTAACAAAACTTTTGGCAAATCATTGAGTTCGCCGCTTTCACAGAGTTTATGTATAAGTGCAGATAGTCACTCATTTAGATCAAAATACCGAAAATGTAAGTCGCAAAAATTGACTGCAGACTGAAAGGATTTAGCGTTTTTTGCTTTAATTAAAGCACAAATATATCAAAAATTTATACTTGCGTTATATATATATATATATATATATATATATATATATATATATATATATATGGACAAAACAACATTTAGTCTTTAATTCATGTTTGCGAGCTTGATTTAAATAATTGTTATCAGCACAAGCACAAAATAACATTATTTAATTCTCAGTCTCCTATTTAGCGCGCTCAAAAAATTTAATTTGTCTGAAAGCAGAACGTTTATGCTACCAATAAAATAAGTATGATTAGGCACTTTCATTACTTAAAACATCTTCATAATAAATTTTTTTCCCAATTCTTTAAGGAAATTTAGGTGATATTTGGTTGACAGTTTAAATTCGTATTATGTACTGCAGCCAAGTCAAAGAACGTGTGTCTGTTACGGATCTATATATATATATATACATATATATATATATATATATATATATATATATATATATATATATATATATAAAATTATAATGCTCTTATATAAAGTTACATATATATATATATATACATATATATATATATATATATATATATATATATACATTTATATATACATGCTATAATCATCTATTTATTTACAATATTTAAAAAGAATATTATGTAAGAAAATAAATCACACCGAATAACTATTCTACAAGTAAACCAAGCAGTACACACTGTAAAAATACAATAGATCAATGAGAGAACATTTCTCAATAAAGTAAATGTCTACATTAATTATATACATATAAATCATATTTGTTTATATATATATATATATAATTAGGAATAAAAAACATATTAATAACAAATTTGATGGTAGCCATTTAACACTTCACTTTAAAATCTTTCATTTATATACATTCTGGGTTTAAATTTGATTATGTGTGTGGCAACAACTCGGGTTTTACTTGTATTTCCCTCTATTTCTTGTTTTGGCTGATAGGTAAGGTTGTATGCTTTGTATCTGCGTGTGTGCCTGTTTGCACATAAAGGTTTTTCTCGCTGTATTGCAAAGTGATGTCTGAGATCTGGTCATTATTGTATTGATGGCTTGATATAGATATATATAATCTCTTTATTTGCTTATTTAATGATAATTTATTTGAAGTGAACCACTCTGAAACATTTGTTACCATAAATTTATAAATTGTAAATAGATATGAACTTTAATATTTAATGATTTATTTATTGTACAATTTTTAGCAAATAATTCTTTCGTGTTCCAAAGTGTTATATCATTTTATATTTTCGTATAAAAAACAAATACTGTATATGTAATATATTATTAAAGAACTTTAGTAATTTCATTTGTAATTAAATTGATTATTTCGCCTTATTATTTATACGGGTTATGATTTAACTAATATGTATAAACCTAATAGTTTTAATGTTAGTAAGACATGCAATTTTTATTGATTCATGGAATTAAGTTACTGTGTAATGTTAATAATGCAGCGACTTCAACTAGCATTTTATTATTTTGATTTGATCCGTCTATTTCATATCAAATTGTTCAATACAGCGAAGCTTTGTGCCAATACCATACAAATGGCTTTATTTAGAGTTGACTTCAATTTCAGCGAACTTCCTCGCAGAAGTAAAAAATAAGCACCTGAATGCTGAAGAGATTGCTGGTGGCAGCAGTCAAGCCTGAGGATATAATTAAAATTAATCATTAATATTTAAATTTGTTTTATTAAAAAACAATCAATATAATGGCAATGTCCTATTTATATTTTGATTAATAAACCAATGAACGTTGCAGGCAGTAATGTAGCTTCTACGTCTTGGATCGAAGAGCATACAAGAGGGTTAAAAGGACAACCCAATAACTTAACGACGTATAAGCGCGAATTAAAGTTCATGTATAAAAATGGATTTTGTGAACCCTTGTGCGAATAAAACCTACGTCTAGTGCTTAATTTGGTCTTTCTCACTTGAAATGCTCGTGATAATATTAAAGACGAATTTTATTATTCTGTAAACAGTCAAGATTAAGTTAATCTATACTCTACAGTTATTCCGTTGTAGTAGATATGTTGCATCTGTGTTATAAAGTTGTGCAAAGGTTCTGAGGTAGCCAATTGTGTACGAATATTTAGAGCGATGTACACATAAATACATTTGAACGAAAGGCGAATTAAACTGTTGGTATAAAATTGACATTTGTTTACATTTCGCGGCTTCGATATCAAAATGGATGAGCTGCGTGGGTCTGGCAATTATAATCAATGTTTCAAATATTGGTTGCGGCAATTCTGGCTACCAATGATGAGTGTTCAAATAGTACAAACGGTCTAGCCGAATTTTGTATTACGTGTGGCACCTAGTAACAAATTAGTTCAAATATGACAAGACGGATAAATAAATGTCAGCATGAAGGGACGGTATACTCTGTTGTGCACATTCGTATCGTACTTATTGGCGACTCATCCGTAGGAGTCGGTATTACGCCCTTCACCCACTATATATTTGGATGAAGAATATGGAAAAATAGGACGGTACAATCTCCTATACGAATGTGTAAAGCTGCAATAGTAGAGCTAACCTAAAAAAACTCTTCGATTATACGACTTCGAAGTCAAATCACGATATATAATATATATAACGAGACTTAAATCGTTGTAGCAGAATGATTGTAATTGATATTCCATGTTATGTGACCTTCATACAGCCAATACATGTGTATAAATATTTGCTTATTTTTAAACAATAATCCTTTTATGTTTACCATGCCTGGCATCCGATTAAATTGCAAAGAATGTAGGCATACATACCAAGGCTCGTCATTGAAAAGAGCTCAGCTATCTGTATATTTCATTTTGGCACAAACATATTCTAGCTAATTTCAGTTCTTTTTCGAATTCTGCAGACTTTTTTTTAAAACGAACGTATCGAAATGGCATGTAATCTGATATTGTGGTATGTTGTAAAAACAACCTTACATCTTTTCACATGGGAAATGTGCAGTAAACTAATTTGGAGGTTAAATTTTTCTTTCCATAATAAGCTTACTTACGCTTCGCAACGCGCATATGTGTAGGTGGATCGTGGTTATATACGAAATACTTTCAAATTGGTTTCTTATGCATTTACCCACATTTACATTATTTAAAAAGCCATATTTATTCCACTTGGAAAATATCACAACATGAATAATAAAACATATTTACTTGCCAATGGAATTTACCACATTTCATTAAATTAATTAGACCTACTCGATGATATATATATATATATAAATGTGTGTCGGTGTGTGTGATGGAAAAGCGGACCTAGATTATAAGTTAATATATGGCTGAAAATTACATAAAAAGTGCAGCACGTTGGAGCATTTGACAGTCGTAAGCTCCGAATTAAATATGCCCCAGTTCGAATTTAGTTCGTAGCAAATTTTGAAAAGTACTTGACGATTACCCAAAACGGACGAAATCGGTCCAATGGATACATTATTTTGGCTACCTTAAGCAATGCGCCACCTGTGTTGTTTGCTACAATTTATTTGAAGTGATATACTAACTAACATTTCTGGTTACACTTTCTTTCTTGTGAAACCTATTTAGAATTTCTTAAGATCCTTATTTATAACCTCTTACTTCAGATCCCTCACTATAAGATAAATATTATGCCACTTTGAGCAATTATACTGATCTCAAGTCTGACGGCATAATTTTGATTATGCACATTTTGTTAGTATGAACTAAAAATTGTATCAGTTTGAAAAGAAAATTCATTCACTAGACTGTTTTCGCTTTTATTGTTAACTCTTCAAGTATAAACAAAAATTTATCCAGAATATATATATATATATATATATATATATATATATATATATATATATATGTACCTCTTGTAAATTTCGATATGCCCAATAACGAAGAAAAATGTCTATTTGCTGAATCGCATTTGCTAACTTGTGGTAATTTTGGAACATACCCGAAATAAATGCTTAATCAAGTCCTGCTAATTATGTTTTGCAATAATTCAAATTGTAAATGCATTTAATCTGTTCAAAAGCAATCCAATTCCAAATAAATCTAACCGTGTGTAAAGTCGGACATAGTAGTAGATATTTGGTAAAAACAAAATATAAAACCATAAGGGCGTGCATTAAAAGTACGCCTATAATATTCTCATATTCTTACAAGCATTGATTGCAGCAATGGAAAAAAAGCTATCAAATCGAGTTTGCAAACTCGACGAAAATACAAATCCAATTTTTCATAATTAGTCGCATAACGAAGAAACTAACCGCAGATTGTTTTTGCTATGCGACTGGCTATATAAAATGAGTTTTTTGTGCAGGTAGTGGAAACAATTCTTTAAATAAAATTTTTGGGTTTTAATTAAAACCCAATTCCATTTTTTTAAACTATTCGTCGTACAACAAAGCAAAACTTCCGTCGGTCACATGTATTAACGCGTTTCGACCTCTCACTATCTTCGTCAGAGTACGATGACAAACCGCAACATATATATATATATATATATATATATATATATATATATATATATATATATATATATATATATATATATATATATATTGAAGAAAAATAAGATATGCGGCTCTTAACTCTAGTAGTCTCGCATATGTTGTACTTGGCTGTAAATATCGGCTGTAAAATTTTTATGCAGTCATGGATATTAGCATTCTGCAGCTTTCGCCACTTATGTAATTAGTTAATATTAGTAACCAGTCATTGATTGCGCGGGTGTGAATAGCAATTCTTTAAATAAAGTTTGAAGCACACTTCCATGTAACCCGTTTGCTGACAGCACAATTTTTAGCTGTAGCTCAACGAATGCAGTTTAACAACGAAAAATCGTCGTCTTGTTACAAGGATGCTCTAATTTGAACATTAATTTCGATTGTCCAACACTGCTCCAAATAGCTGAAATAATTAGAAACATGTTTATAATAAATTCAGTCGTGGTACTATTTCTGGCTTTATTTATCTCCCTGAAATATATTCAAATCACTTCAAAAAAGGAAAAAATTAAGAAATTACACCTTAACTTTTTTCATGCATCTACCTTTGCACCGATTATTATTGTTCTATTTCTGGTTTTTCCTTCTGCTTTTATAACAACTATTTACATAAGTGCCTTTGTTTAGTTTCGCTCGAATACAAACGCACACTATATTTAAGGCCATTCTACTGTCAAACTGGGCAATAAAAGTAAACAAAAATTGGTTATCATGAAATGTTTATCTATCAAATGATATCTGAAATTCAGTCATGCTGTTTCCTTCCAGCAATCATCCTTTTATTTATGCAATCTTTTAAATATAAAAAAATTGGAATATATTTTGATTAAACTCATTACAAATTCAGTAAACTGTGAATTTCAGTTTTGCGCATTTATATATATGACCTTATTTGTAATTGTGCTTTGCTTTTCGTACTATAAAGGGATTCTAAAAAAATCAATAAAAACACTATATTTCAATAGACTTTTGACGTCATAATTGCTTAAGCAAAAAATAATGTTGATTCCAATAATCTGCTTCATTTGAGGTTTAATAAATTTATCGGCGTATTTATTTTAAAAGAGTACACGTTAAAAAAATATTAAGACATTTTGCATCAGAAGTTTAATAAAAACGAAGGAAAGAACTCGTCAATTTATAAAAAAATCCTAATAGTGGCGAAATAAAATTAAAAAGGAAGACGTATTGAGTTTATTTAACTTTGTAATAGATAGTGATCTTTATATTACTTTTTAATTTGCAGAGCCATTCTATTCCATTGTTTTAAATCTCAACGAATAATTTTATTATTTTTGGCAATTTATGCTCACTATTTCTAAAGTGTCTTAACGTAACAAAGTGTGAAAATCAATTTTTAGATTCGCGGTTGTGGCTACGATAAGATTGCTTTTAATAAAACAAACAATAATAATTATATTATTATTAATAATTTTAGTAATAAAAATACTACTACTAATAATTATTATTATTATTATTATTTAACTAAGTTTACGTGTAAATATGATTAGAAATTGTGTAAAGTAGATAATGACTTTTCAGTACATTAAAAATGCGCTGTTGTATAAGAAAAAAGGAAAAGGCGGAATTCTGCGGATGTCGCATGTTGGTAAATAATCAAAGAAAAACATTTTAATGAGGAAAAAAATTAATAAATGTTTAACAGATTGTGTATTTTGGTACAAAAATAAAATAAAAAACCCGTGTGACATAGATAAAGCTAATGGAAAAAGTGATTATAAAACACTTGTAATAAGAATCTTTAACTAAAAAATATGAAATTGGTGCCCAAATGATACAGCAAGAAGAAAGCGGCAATATGTAATGGTTTAGTTGGGTTTATATCAACATCATCTGTAAAATGTCGAAACAAATGTTTTATGATGGTATTATTCGCGTTGATTATTTTGACATAAGCTCATTTAGTTTATCAACAAAATATCATTGAATTTTACTAAATATACAGATCAAGTTTTAAATAGCCAAAATTCGTTCAAATTCTCGCAGAAAATTACTAAGGATAAATGAAATTCTAAATATTCTCATCGGTTATATATATACACACATGTAGACACCATGTTGGTATTCTTTAACATTTATTAACATATACGCAAGTCCTCGGATCGAAATATATCCATTTTTATACATATTTAAATAAACTAACACGCCGTCTATATCTCTTTGAACATATGTGACCGCACTGACAAAAAGGCTAAATAAACAAAATCTTTCTGATGGTCAATCTGTGCTTTCGTATATTTGCACTTTTTCATTGATAAAAGTCATACAAATGATCTTTATTCTCCATTTATTCTGATCTATATATTTGTCCTTGATACTAGTTAATATAACAAGCTATTTTATTTTTTATCATTTAATTCAGTCTGTGGACACATAATGCTTTTAAATGAAGTTGTTATTACGTTTGAAGCATTTTAAAGCAATTTGAACGAAACATTCCTGTTTGTTCTACTTCTTATTCACATTGATGAAGCTGCCAATTTGGCATACTGAACACATAACCCCGAGAAATGAGATTCAGTTCCAATATAAAATACCGAAGAAACACATCAAGTTTCCTATTTTTAAAATGGCAATTATTCAAGTCAAAATAATTTAATTTACACGTTTGATAAAATATTATTAACGTGAAAAACAAGATGAGCTCCATATCTTTATTTTGGTTTAGGTATTAAATCTGTCGCCGAGAACCTTTTGGAATCATTAAGTGTCAACAGAATACTTAATAGATTTCATCAGTAAAAAATTATCGAAAAGAACTCCGTCCGCCAAAAATATTTTCAAACGTAAATAAATTTTGGCGTAATTTTTTGGTGCTTGTATTATTAAAAAATTATAATTTGTAATTTGAATAATAAATATATCGTGCATTGAATCATAATTGAACTCTAATGCAGGTATACAAAACAAAGTTATAAAAAGCCATTTTCATTTTGTCAGACAAAATATATAATTATTATTCAATAGGAAGGGGAATAGACTATAGAATTAAAACCAGGAAGCAGGAAACACATACCGAATAACACAAAAACACATGCACACACACATGCACAAATTATTCATCAGTTTATAGAAAAATCATGTACGCACTTCTTGAGTTTTTTTAGCTGCCATAAAGTGGTCTGCAAATAACAGCTTCATCTGTACGTAACTTACTTTTGTATTTTGGTTTGTAAAAAATTCCGGAATCCACATGAAGTAGAGTGTAAATTTTAAAATCTACTTGGTCAGACATGTTTGCATCTAGATAAATACTGCTCAAGTTCGACATAAATAGCTGCTTCTCATCAATTTCTGGTAAAGGCAAACGTTTTGCCGTAAAAACTTTCATATTTTAGCTGCATTACATATGCGAGGAAATAATGATTTAAATTTTTTCGGCACGATATTGCAAACAACTTCCATAATAAATGGGATATTGAAGTTAATTTTCTTTCTACCTGGACCTAAACTCATTTGTTCCTTTTATTCTCCCTTTTAACCATTGACTCAATCAATTGACTAGGACAGTCTTTGGAAATAAGTCCGAATTTTGTTTCAAAATATTCGCCATCTATACAACCTGGATTAAACAGTTTGGCAATTCTATTAAAACGGCCACGAAATGTTGCTAATACACAGTGAAATCGAATAAAACTGTTATGATGCAAATATTTTGCACAAAAGGATGTTTATGGTAAGTTGTTCCTCTTAATTGCCATAAATTTATTTATATACTTGTACATTTATGTATGGTAGACAATCGTCTATCTATTGCTATGATGCAAAAGTTAGATTTTTGGGAGTTTTATTGAAGCTTTGTCGCAATGTTGGTGCTAAGGATTTCTTGTTATAACCAGGAAAAATGTTCCTTAACATAAAGTTTCTTTTTAGTGATATGTTATCCAAATCACCTAGGAGTGAACTCATCTTTTAAATTCATTTTTGGTAAGCGTATATAAATAAATATTAGTTGTCTATTGGGTAACCGTTAGGTCTGCTTTCTTATTCATTGAGTAAATATTTCGGATGTTACGCCCACGTTCAATGGTATACGGTCACGTCTTATTTTGGTTTTGTGCGGTTTCGTTTTTACTTTATCATTATACGTAGATCTCGTTTGGTTTACAACTATTGCACATAACCCTTGTCTAATAAAGTTGATTTGAGCACGATAATTTCTTCGCGTTGTAATTGTATAGAGGACATATTTCCGGATAAATTGCACATATCGTTAATATAACATCAACGATGCACCCGTTATAAGACAGGTTTAGGTCTTATTGTGTACTCATCATGTACTTATCAGTTAGTACCATGTACCTTTTCGGTACAATAATGTTGGTATCGGTTACTAACTCAATAGTCATAGTGTCAGTTTTCTTTACAGACTCGATATATATATTATATATTGTGAGTTAGCATTGAACTCGCATTGTCGTAGACTTTATATGATGTTAGCTTCACTATTGCAGGTTTACACATTCGTCTAAGAGATTGTACCGTCCTATTGTCCCACATTCTTCACCCAAATATATTGTGGTTAAAGGGCGTAATACAGGCTCCTACTGATGAGTCGCCAGTAAGCACGAAACGAATGTGCATGAGATTATACTTTCCGTTCATGCTGCCTTTGGTTTATCCGTCTGGTCACAACTGAACTAATTTGTTACTAAGTTCCAACACCTAATACATACTTGCATATATATATTAGTTCTTCGCAACAAACAGTATTTAACTTATCAGTATTGTTTTAGAGACATGCGTGTCAACGCCTGCGCTATTAAAGCCATGTTACACATGAAAGGGCCATTTGTTACTTACAAGTGTCTATAAATCAGTCCAATTCTGTTAAAATAAATTCCATACTGTGTACCTTATTAGTCCAATAAGAAAATCTACGTAAAATGTTATAGAACACAAGCATTCATAAAATTAAATAAATTCGGTTTAAAAGAGATATATGAAAATATCATGAGGCCTGGATAGAAGAAAGTTACACTTTATCACGAAGCGTATAACATATATGAAAATTAGACATAAGATTTTACTAAAGAGACAAAATTAACTAAAAGCAAACAACCAGAATGAACTTGTATACGGAACATTAAAATAAACTTCACAAAATAAAAAAAATAAATATGTATCATAAGTCATCCACGAGAGCAGTTTTGATTTCAAACGTTTTAAAAAGCAAATCGTCTTTTATTTTATAATTTAGTCAATTGGTCTGACAAATGTAGACAAAATTTTGCCGAATAAGGTCCGAATAATTAACTGAGCAGAGAGCCATTAATATAAGTAAGGCGTTACAGTTTCACAACAAACCAATTAAAATGCCTTAACTAGAAGAATTTACTTGCTCTCCAAAGTGCCGAACAAACATGTGCGAAGGCATTTATATATTAATATGAACATTGATTGCGCGGGTGGTGATAACATTTAATATAAATAAGGTTGCGATCTTAATATAAACTAAGCGTTGTATTGCGTTGAATGGGCAATTCATTCAGAAGATCGTTTAAGTTCTTACTATGGAGGATAGGGCTCGAACCTGTGCACGTCTGATTTCGAATATGATACTCCCAACAATGAGCCACCCTGTTGCACAATGCACCCACTTTTCAGTTATATATTAACTATGTTTTTTGGTTAGACTTCCCTTTACTTGGAGCCTTTAAGACCAAAAGTTTAGACCCTAAATCACAGATTTGATTACGGTTATTTTTATCTGTGCACACCAAAATTGCATGCATTTAATTAAATAAATTTTCGATTCAGTACGGCTTCCCAATGTAGTGTGGTGTTTATTCTATGACAGATTGGAGAGACTTAGTTGCAACTTTGGATCTACTACTACTACACTACTGAAAGGAACAGCTATCCGAGAAACTTTAATTATTATACAATTGAAAATTAAGTGCAGTTTGTAGTAGAGTGGCTCTTTGGTTAGAACACCAGATTCCGAAGCATACGTTGTCAGGTTCGTGCCATGTCCTCGGAAAATTCTGAAAGGAACGTGATGAGATCCCAATAAGGACGAAACCGGTGTACTGGATGAATTGCCTTTTCTACACTAAACAATTCTTAGTTTATACTGACGCATAAACGTACATTAAGACCAAAAGTTTAGACCCTAAATCACAGATTTGATTACAGTTATTTTTATCTGTGCACACCAAAATTGCATGCATTTAATTAAATAAATTTTCGATTCAGTACGGCTTCCCAATGTAGTGTGGTGTTTATTCTATGACAGATTGGAGAGACTTAGTTGCAACTTTGGATCTACTACTACTACAACTACACTACTGAAAGGAACAGCTATCCGAGAAACTTTAATTATTATACAACTGAAAATTAAGTGCAGTTTGTAGTAGAGTGGCTCTTTGGTTAGAACACCAGATTCCGAAGCATACGTTGTCAGGTTCGAGCCATGTCCTCGGAAAATTCTGAAAGGAACGTGATGAGATCCCAATAATGACGAAACCGGTGTACTGGATGAATTGCGTTTTCAACACTAAAGAATTCCCAGTTTATACTGACGCATAAACGTACATTAAGTGCCAGGTGTTTACAGCAAGATTGCAAACTTCATTATAGTAATATGCGAAGACAGACCGAAGTTGGCAATACTTGGACAGTTTTAGAATCTGAAGCATAATTTAATTGAAATCTGTATAATATCATGTTTTTTGGTGGGAATTAATGAATACATCGATTGTTACGTCCTGCGCCACTGGCTCGAGTCATAAGTGCGTGGTTGCGCACCAATCCACCGGTTTACTTTCGAATTCGAATCCGAAGTATAATGCATAGGGTCAGGTTGAACAAAGCCGCAGTGCATTTTTAGTCCACGGAAAAACTAATAAGGTTTTACAAATAAAAAATCCTTTGATTGTGCCAGTGGTGAATTTTATTTTTTAATTCAAGTTTGAGTGATTCCATTGGACACCAATGCCATTGTATCTAACCAGTCGCAAAATTACCGCTGGTCAAGCGTATTGATGCAAATTTCGGTTTTTTGTGTGACTGGATAGATGCAATGAGATTGGTGTCTAATTGAAGATCGTTAAGTTTGACCAATTGAAACCTAGTACAAAGAATTTCGTTAAACATTTTTTTCCTTCAAAATTCGGTTTAGAGAATGTTCAGATTTCCAGAATATGAGTTAGGCGGTTTTTCGAAGTGATAAACATGCATTCATGTTTTTGTTAAATTTGCTCGATTGGAATGAATTATGTTAAATTCTATTTTAATCTACCCGAACTCGTATACGAACCTTAGCATTTTTGGTCAAAAGCCTTTTATAACTACTTTTAATCAAGGTTGCGATCTTGATATAAACACCTGACCCATTATGTAGATAAATTTGTCAGTACAAACTAAGTATTGTGTAGTGTGGAAACGTCCTTATTGGGAGCTCATTACTACCTTTATGTGGAAAAACGTCTCGCGTCTCATTTTAAAGTTTCCTTTGCAAACAGCTAATTTTGGTTTACTATTTTAAATGAATATTTTTAAATGTAAATTTGTAGTCATTAAAATGTAAATTTAATTTGTTTCGTTGAGGTAGAGTTATGAAAACTCAAGTGTAGGTGGAATGCCATTGATGTAACTCATGCCGTACGTAACTATTAATTTTCTGAAATCGGCACGTTCGCTCTGTTCCAATTTAGTTTAAACGTAATTGTAGTGAAATTGTTAACATATCAAATACTTTAATTGAAGATAAATTTAAGTAGCCAGTAATTGCATGTTTACTCTGTGTCGTACATCAAATTGAGTAAATTTTGTACTAAAATGCCTTAAAATAAAGCTATCTTCAATTATATTAGTCCTCAACACAAATATAAAGCATTATTGTTCATGACATTTGATGTTAAATATAACGAGACTTTATAGAAAAAGAAAATCTTTTATGTTGGATAGCGAGAAATTTGTAATCATCACCTAAAAGAAAAATAGGTATAAAAAACTGAATTATAGTTTACCTACACTATATTCTCGTTGGAACATAAATTCAAGGTGCAACCAAGTTTAGCAAAGATGAGTTTTATAGGGAAGGTGCAATATGAGGAATCGCAAAATATTACGTAGAATGGCTTATCAATCAATTTATACCGCCTATTTAATTCCGTTTATTATCTGGCATCCATAAATATTAAGCAAAAATAAATTAGAAAATTTTTAAATTTAAAAGCGATAAGAAAAAGTAAAATTATTCAAAATTATTTGATAATTGCTAGTATGTATTAGGTGTTGCGAATCTAGTAAAAAAATTGTTCTGTTGTGACCAGAAGGATAAACCTAAGACAGTATGAACGGAAAGTATAATCTCGTGCATATTCGTTTCGTGCTTACTGGCTATTCATCAGTAGGAGTCGGTATTACGCCCTTTAACCACTTTATATTTGGGTGAGGAATGTGGGATAATAGGACTGTATAATCTCCTAGACGAATTATCATTTGATAATTAATCAAATAGTTAGTTAGACTCATATGCAAGATTTAAGGTAATGATATTTTGTTTTCGAGCAACAAAAATGAAAACAGGATTAAAATCTTTTAATGGAAATTTAACAAAAAAATGAAATATAGCATTGAGTTCGAATTTAAATTTTGGGTGATGCATTTATAGTTCGACCAAATAAGGCATACAAACGATTAGTATGGAGAAACGCCTTTTCTATTAAACAAAAATCATTTTCGAATTAAGATAATATTTTGACAATTGTATATCGTCAGATAATACAAATTTCTTGATATAATTCAACGAACATTGGTTGCGCGGAATGCTAATGATAATTATTTAATTAACTCAAGTTTGCGATCCTGGTATATACACTCGTGCCATTACGAACATACATTTGTCTGTGTTGTATGATGAAGAAATGGCAATTAATTCAGTTGGCCCATTTCGATCTTATGAGCATTTCTTCATGTACTGCCCAGAATTTGCCACGGACAGGGTACATAACTGGGCACTTCTGTGCCGAAGTTTATCCCTCGAAACACTAAACCACGCCAGCACATGCTACACACAATGTAATGTTATAAACTAACTAAAAGTATTATATAGCAGACACCACGCTACCTGTAGAAGTGGTATTGCATTTGACATTCATATTATGAAGTGAACGTTGTTTTCACCGGCGGTGACAATAACTATTTATTTAAATCAAGAATGCGATCTTGAATTGTAAATTACCACTTTCATTATATGCAAGAGAGCCTGATAACAATGACAAGGCGGATATGCCGATGGCAATCCAGTGGAGTAGAATGAACTTGAGACTAAAAGAGCCGTATTTCAGATTTTAATATAAAATTTGAGCTCAACTTTATCCTTAGTAGTTTGTGATTTTTGTTTCCTGATTATAACCAATGCGAAGTTCGGCGAGCTGCTAAATAAGTTATTTCCCCTTAACTTTACTTTTCTTCTTTTTCATTTTCTTCTTCTTCTTCTTCTTCTTCTTCTTCTTCTTATTATTATTATTATTATTATTATTATTATTATTATTAATATTATTATTTTTTAAAATAATATTAATATCGTTATTATTATTATTATTATTATTATTATTATTATTATTATTATTATTATTATTAGTATTATTATTGTAGTGTTAGTAGTAGTAGAAGTAGAAGTAGAAGTAGTAGTAGTAGTAGTAGTAGTAGTAGGAAGAAGAAGAAGAAGAAGAAGAAGAAGAAGAAATATAATAATAGTAGGTATAGTTGTAGCTGTATTAGTAGAAATACTAGTAGCAGTAGTAGTTATTGTAGTATTAGAAGTTTTTTTATTTGTTTTATAATTGTTATTATCATTTTTTTCATTTCAATTATTATTAGTGCTATTTTTAAACGAAAATTAGTTGCGCGGGCGTTGCTGACAATGACTTTAATCGAGGAAGCGATTTTGATATAAACAACGGCCCTATTAAGACCATACATTTATCAGTATTAATTAAGAATTGTACAGTATAGATAAGGTAATACATCCAGTAGACCGGTTTGAACCTTATTGTGAACTCATCGCGTATTGGCCAGAACATGTCGCGGTCAGGGATCGGATCTGGGCAGGTCTGCTCTAACCACCGAGCCACACTACCGCATATAACAAACATTTTTCGGTTATAAACTCCCTAATGTTTCTTGGTTAGTCTTTGCTTGAGGTTGAATTTATATATATGGCAAACATTTTGACCTGAATTTCCAACTCAAAAGTAACAGTAGTAGTAGGAGTTTTGATGTTATTATTATTATAATAAGTTTTTTAATATGATTATCAAAAATATTAATATTATTTTATTATTGTTATTATTCCTATTTTTCCTATTATTATTGCGAATATCATCATCATCATCATCAACAACAAAAACAACAACAACAACAACATCATCATCATCATCATCATCATCATCATCATCATCATCATCATCATCATCATCAACAACAACAACAACAACAACAACAACAACATCATCATCATCATCATCATCAACAACAACATCATCATCATCATCATCATCATCATCATCATTATTATTATTATTATTATTATTATTATTATTATTATTATTATTGCTAATAGTATTATTATTATCATTAATGTGATAATTTTTTGGTTATCACTATTTTTATATTTTATCATTATTGTATTAATTAAAAATATTATTGTTATTAATATTCTTAATATTATTTCTCATTCTATTATTATTTATACTACTATTCAGAATACTACAACTGCTAATTGTATTGCTACTACTACTGTCATTACTTATATTATTAATATTATTTTAATTATTACTATTCCTATTAATTTTATTTTTGATTTTGTTTCTATTTTTCTTATTATTATTTATACAATTATTACCACCAACGCCACTACTACTACCACTACTACAACCAATACTAATACTACAAATCCTATTAATCCAACTTCTAATATTAATATTATTATTACTTTCAATATTGTTTATATTGATATTACTATTTTATCAAATCAAGCACGTACTCAACATTATGTCCAATCTAGTTATTCATATGGGGGAACTCACGCACTCATGACGATTTACTGGGCGACTCATTAAAAAAAATTTCCTTCGTTACATTTTGACTCAAAACACGTGGGCCAATTTCTATTTGAATTACTTAGCACAAAATATTGTTCGTATTTGAGCTGATGCCACAATTGACGGTTGCGGGACAATTGATAGCACTCGTAGATCGGTAAATCTTGATTCCTTTACATTTCCTGATGCAAAGCTTGTTTTTTTATTGATTGATGTGGTCTTACTGGTCCCGCTACTCTGAAGACATTCTTTCGCTGCATTTCAGACAATGTTATTGAACGAAGATTCTCCGATTTTTTTTGAATTTTTCGGTCTTCATTTCCAGTTCCATCTTCAGGTTTTAAACCATACTTATACAGAAAAAAATTGTGGCAGCTGAAGTTCCGAACGTTAAGAAAAAAATCGGCGAATCTGGTTTCAATAACATTTTCGGACGAGAAGTCCAATGCCGGCTTCATATTGACGTGTCCACTGTGAACCCATCCATCAATTCTTCGTAATTGACGGATTATTTTGCACAGAATTGATCGTTATGATTCATATATTGGTTGTACTGGTAAAAGACTGCAATACTGCGTTTTAACGGCCCATGTTTTACAAATTCGAATAGACACATTCTACATATAAGTTTCCGAGAATCCATTGCGAACTTAGAAAACGAGGAAGTACACATATGAACAAGATGCCATGCCAGAGATAGTATAAGCAAAACGTGCACTCTCTTTTACGTTTTCTTACGTAATTACTAAAAAATCAAAATTAAGAACATATGGGTAGTGAAATCCATTATTTTCCTGTTCCACCTTTCTTGACCAGAATGTTTTGCATTCATTTCCGGCTATGTCTTATAAGACGCCAGTGAAAAATAATTTTCGCTTTCTTTATAATACATCTTTTGTTAATGTGAGCTGCAACCTATACTAGATTCATCATACCTAAAGTAAAAATTCACAAATTTTAGATTTAAGCAACCGAGAATGCATAAAACATAAGTTAAATCGTAATTATTTTTAATAAAATATCAATTATTATCATATAGTCTGCGATAGACGGCTTACAATTTGTCACATATGAAAGAAAACTGCCAACTTTTATTTACCTCCATGAACTTCACCCTTAAGTTATTGCCGAAATCTGCCAGGTAGAACAATATTAGGTTCTAAATTGTGTTGCGATATTGTCAAGTAATAAATATTGAATAGATCAAGATTAATTCACAGAGTACTTTGGTTACTTATGTTAATTGCGTATTGAATTGTCTTGATTTAATTTTTGATCTTGAGAAATGTTTAAATTTGATTATTGAATAAACTACTTCACTTGAAGTTCGGTAAAAACTTGAATTCTTTTGCATTTCCAGGTACACCGATTTTTCGCCTTGATTGATAAGTTCTCAATTTTCCCTTCATTTTGAAGCTCTTCATCAGCTGCTTCTAAAAAAATTACGTTGAAACCAGATTTACCGAATGTGGTTTCAACATCCTTTTCGACAAGCAACTGATAGAGTGCTTCAAAATTATGGGGCATGTGAGAACCCAACAATCAAGGCCAAAAACCGGTGCATTTGGAATGTAAGGTATTCAAGATTTTACCGACCTACGAGTACTATCAATTCTCCCGAACAAGAAAAAGGCAGAGAGGTTAAAAATAAGATGGTCATCACCAAGCCTTATTCATGAACATTTAAATTACTTCACTGTTCGAGTTGTAACTATAATGTACAAATAGAAAATACAAAATTGATATAGGATAGTACAGCTGATTTCAAACTTCGTTAGATAACAAGATGTTCTTTCTCCTTCCAGGTTTTGGTTTTTCAATTTAAGAAATATTCAAATAAATAGCAGAATATTTGTTATCGTGAACTTGCATTTACACTCCAGTCAGTAGCAAAGATTTTATTGTTGCATTTAAAAAAACTAACATTAATAAATAAAAGCCATTTCGTACGAATTCTCTAAGTTGGTCCATAAAGAATCAGGAGGACATACAACTGTCAGTATTAACAGTGGTTGCAGTCCTTTTGATGCTAGTTATCGAATACAATTAAGCGTGTACTAATTACATGTAATTCGTTGCGGAAAATCAGACTCTTTGAATTTAAGAATAAGATATGACGTACACCTTATTACAATATGTATGATAAGGATAAACTGCAACAGTCAGCATACTCAAAACATGAAATTTCATTTACATAATTGAGCGAACATTGATTGCATAAGCGATGATAATCGTTTATAATATTCATCGAGTAGACAGGTTTGGTCCTTATTAAGTACCCTATACATACTTTCCAGAATTTGCTGCTGACGTGGCTTAAACCCGGGCTGGGTGGCTCAGTGGTTATAAAAACAGATTTCGTAACAGATATGCCCAAATTCGAGCCCTGTTCGCGGGAAATTCTGGACAATACGTGAAGAGTTCGCAATAAGGAGAAATGAGTTAATACTGACAAATGAAATCTTACTTATGCACGCATCCTGCGCTAATTGAAATATATTTATAGATCCCTTTATTCATAGTTCCATTTACAACCTGAAAAAATAAAGCGATCTTTGCAAACTGAATTTAAATAAAATGAGAGTATCTAACTATGGGTATATTATCGTTATAAAAAAAATAATGCACAAATTAGCAAATGTGATTCATCTAGCAGACATGTTTCGATGCTGATAAAGTAGTTGCAAGAACTACTGCTATGAATTTTAAAAATACACAGCTTGTAAATGTATAAAACTGCAGCTTTTTCCAAATTTACTTGAGGAAAGACGATGCAAAATTCGAGCGCATATGCTGGCCTAATCAACTATTGAACAAGCAATGTTCGCACAGATGTTTATAATTTACTTAAAATGCTTTTCAAATTAAAACAAACGCTAGTCTTATTTGATCAAACTAATTGCACAAAATAGCAAAACTAACGACTTTTGTATTGCTGTCTTTGATGATTATGATGATGATGATGATAATGATGATTGTGATGATGATTAAGATTATGATTATTATGCTAATGATGACTATAGTGAGGATAATGATGATGCTAATGCTGCCGATAATGATGATAAATCTGCTGATGACGAAAATTAAGATGCTGATTATGATGACGATGATGATGCTAATAATTACGCTGATGACTATACTGATAATGTTGATGATTATTATGGTGATTATTATGGTGATAATGATTATGATGCTAAAAATGACCTTAATGAGGATGATGATGATGATGATGACGAATGTGCTGCGCTGCTGCTGTTGCTGCTGCTGATGATGATGATGATGATTTTGATGATGTTGAATACGATTTTGATGATGATGATGATAGAAAGCTGGATATTAAAAAAATATCCTCTCGTGATTTACTGGCATTTTGACCTGAGGGAAGCCGTACTCAAAAGCATCGAGTTCGAATTTTATTAATTTTGAATTCTTCATGTTACAGCTAAAGTTCAAAGATGTCGAGCACGAATTGAAAAACTCAATTTGCTGGAATTGCACGTCTTTAAGCATTGGATCAATTCAGATTTCTTTAGAGCCGATTTTATTCAATCAAACTTCAGAAAAATTGCGCAATGTACACAACCGTTTCGTTTGATTGAGATTCTCAAGTGAATAGTTGAAGATAATCATGCAATAATTGTTAA
The DNA here is from genome assembly GCA_029291075.1 of Eudiplozoon nipponicum. Lineage (NCBI taxonomy): Eukaryota > Metazoa > Platyhelminthes > Monogenea > Mazocraeidea > Diplozoidae > Eudiplozoon > Eudiplozoon nipponicum. The sequence continues at coordinate 25,165 of JAQBSW010002591.1, forward strand.
GCTTTTACACAATTAATTAGTATTTCTTTTATGAAAATAAGGGCCTAGTTTCTCAGTTCTTAATCAGTTATAAATTTACGGACATTTTCTTTAACTTTATAAGTGATTTTTGAAAGATTGAATTAAAATTATTGCAGTAATAAAATGTTACAAATATCCATTCTAAATGTGAATAGATTTTAAATTATGTTTCGTTAAATTTAAAGCGATTAAATTTGTTGATTATATTTGACATTTTATGGTAGTAGCATTGTTGTTTGCGTAAACTGATAAGCTGCAAATTCAGCTACCGGTCACGCTAGGTGACAAACATTAGACAGGTATAAAATAATCAGCATCGTCCAGTTTATCAAACGTTACCTGTTTTGCTCTATTTACTTTTACTAATAATAACGCGTCTAACTTGCAAGTTTACTCCATGTGTCAAGTTATTAATTCGGTTGGGAAATAGCATTACGGGAAAAATCATTATTGCAAATGCTGATGTGGGTTTATTGTAATGCTTGCATTTACAAGCCCAAACGGACCAGAAGAATTTGGCACAGGCATTTCTGAAGTGTCGTTGAAATGGTGTTCAATAATTTTGAAACTTTGGGTAAGAAAAACCCTCGCTCGTCGTGCAAAAATTGGACAATGCAAAAATCTAGTCTAGCAGAAAATCCCGAGATAGAGTAATCTCAATTATCTCATTTTCATTATTTACCTAGATACTAAACCACTAAATAGGAGAGATCAAATCGAAGGCACGGGTTCCCTTATTCAAGGCTCCGTAAGAAACACAAGCCTACAGCACATTTGGTGTTTTTGCCAGTATGATTAGTATACGTTTGAATTTTATACGCTCTGTTTCCAATATTTTCTTCTTCTAGCTGCGTCACACTTTGTTAAGTTTTATTAGACGAACAATTTTAAGCGCACCAAATAACATATATTTTAATGATTACTCTGAAAACGTGTCAGTCACGTAAACATTATAACGTATCTTCAAATTGAATTTAAATTAATTCAAAAACGCTCGAAATTTTCCAAATTTGTAGCCTGTATTTATAATTTCTAATCTTATATTTAAATTGTGTATTTCCTCTTAATTTCTTAACATTTGCATTTCAGATAAATTGATATACTGGCTTTCTTATGTGAGTGAAACCGTACTAATGCCTCCAAAATTGAAAGTGAAAAAGTGAGCCAAACCTGTCTTCAATGCCATATCACTGCCTAAAGAGGTTGTGTTTCTCTAAACTAATTTATTTTAGTTTTATTCTATACGTCTGTTGGACTAATTCGGCTGCCATACAAATCCTTAAGTTTAGCTGTCTAATTCGAATGCTCCAAAATGCATAATAGCGCTTTGCAATAGCGGACACTACTATAAAATATTTGAAAAAAATCCCGAATAATTTACGGATTCCTCGCGACGCGTATATTAAAAGCTATCGTATATCAGGCATAGCTGATTACGTTAAATGCGAGATAGTAAATAGACCTGTGAACCGGGTGTACTTTTATGTCTTTAATACTAATCGTTCTCGTCAATATCCAAGATATATAATTATTTAGTTAGTTTCTTTCAACATTACAAGTCGAAGTTTATAGGCTTTTGTCAAGCTTAGTTACTGAATGCAGTTTTTACGAAAGCTACTCGAAAATTACAGTTTCATTCTCAAATAAACGTGGAAAATTGAAAAAAAAAATTTGTATCAAATAATAAAGGGACACTAAAACTTATTCTACCCTCTTAAATTTAGAAAAAATAAGCCGTTATTTATTCGACTGTGTGGCAAACTACGAAAATCTGTGATTGGTATTATATGTGCTTTTACGAAAGATATGTTTTTAAATTATTTTAAATAATACAAATCATTTTCTTAATAAAATACTTCGTAAATGTAGTATCATGGTTTCAAACGATTTGTTCAGATGTTCCGATAACTACAATGATGATTTCAATCAAAGATAAAACAAAACACTTTTTAATCTATTTCTTTTAATATTCCTGTAAAATGTAGTTGGTCATATTAGTTTATATATATATATATATATATATATATATATATATCGCCCATGAAGACTATAATTTTCATAAGATTTGAACAAAAATCAATGTTAGTTCAACTTAGCTCTAGCTATCACTTTCTACTCTAAGAAAAAATATATGAAAATATATTAACTTTACTTGAGAGATATGTGCCAAAAAACTAATTTATATTACGTTCTTTATTAGACTTTAGATATAAGCTACCTGTTACATCTTACGATAACCATTTTGTAGAAATATGACAAACAAATATCAATTTTAGTAGTCTCGATATAAATGGCCATTTTCCACTTTCACCGGGCAATACATTTATTACAACAGCAGTGAGCCAAAATCGCACATTTGACACTTAGTTAACAACCTATCAAGCAGAAGCAGGAGGATCTGCTCTGAACATAAGGTCGAGGAAGAACAAGTATACTTAAGGTAAATTTTGTAAATATGACAAAGTAAAAAATGTATTATTCTAAATCATTTTTAAATCGACAAATAAGCATTGTCAAATGTTACTCTGACAATTTTGTGCGATTCTTAATTTTGTGTTTTGCCACCTTTATGCGGTAGTCACTTCAATTGAGCATTCCTGTGATTATTAAAGCAGAAAGATATTAAATGACATGGTTTAAATCTCAAGTTAATAAGGCCGATTTTCGCTAGATCAGAGATTGTTTAAAACTTCAGGCGCCTAGTACACACTGATTAAATCTATAAAAACGAAAGCTCAAAACTCGCATATGGCTTAAATAACGCGCACACAAAAATTTACTTCGAAATTCGCTAGTATATATTCAGCTATTGTACATTTATTTCTATTCTATTCAGCTGCGCAAAGAAATTGTCAAATCTATGACTCCATAATATGCAGGCCTCTATCGTGTTCAGTTACGAGAATATGGAAACCCGCTAGTTTATATTATGATTGTTGTAAACAATGAGTGAATCTATTGCCAGCTTTTCTTAGTCCAAAGGGCTCTTGTATCCGTATTATTACCAAGCGGAATGGTCTACCTGCATAGCAATCTGAGCAGCTATTTCATGTGTATGTATATTTTAATATAACGTATACATGTAAGCCAACTTAACCCTGTGTGTTTATATAAATTCAGTTTATAAGAAACCATATATTACTAAATGAGTTGTGATTGGCAGAAAAAACGGACGTTTGAAATTTTTTTGTAAACATGTTTTCTTGGTACGCGTCATATTTATCATTCAATATTGTAAAAAATTGTCTGAACTAAAAACAACTACTTATTTTGTCTTTCTCTAGTTCGATAACAAGATAACAAAATAACAAATACATATTAATTATTGAATTCGAAAAATAAGACGTACATTAATGCAAGTATATTAAGAATGGTAATCTAATAAACACAAAGACCTGTTGTGAGTACCTTTTGACAGTTTTTACATAATTATTGAAAAAAAAATTTGGTGCCCTTTTTAAAATTAATATTACGTTTATTGCCTCGGAAACCAGAAAAATATTCTTTCTGCCATCTTTCCATATTTCATAATTGACGATAATTGTATACCAATAGGATAAGCAATTTTATTTAAAATAAACATAATTAATTTTTTTGAATATTGGTTGAGCTTTCATTGGATTAAGCGAATGTGCATTACTTTGACTTTGATTCTTACTTCATATTTTTTGAGAATTCATGCGATATATTTGCGAAGAATAAAGTTTTTTTACTTTTATGTGTTTATGTGTGTGTTTTTCTGTCAGTTGAACTAAACTTTACAATTAGAAAAGCTCTTAAAAGTAAAAATTTTGCATTCTGTAATCAATAGAGGAATATCATCTGCACAACTTCGTAACACGCTCGCAAAACCAAAAGAACTCCAGAAAACAATGTAAATGAGCTAATGCTCAAAACTAAATTTGTGCTTACCCATAATTCATTTATTGCAGCCAAGTTATACAATAAAAATCACTCCCGTTCAAGCACAAACACAAAAATGAATATGAAATACGTCACTAAGCGCAAACATGACGGTTGCAAAAAAATAAATATGTTTCACAAACAGACAAATGGCTAAAACATTCACAATATGTTATGAGCTATTTAAATTTCTCATTATTCGCGACCTGGTATTTTAAAATTAACTTCGATTTATTTTGGCAGCTTCAGTTTTATCCTTGTCAATATTTGACGTAGCCAAATGTAGTTATAGCAACAACATTGGCAGGAAAAGAAACAATTGACTCGTGGAATTGTGTATTAGGTATTGCGAATCTAGTAAAAAGTAGACCAAATGGGACCATAAGAATAAACCAGTGTCCGCAAGAAATTAGGGTTATTTCTCGTGTACACAAAAGTTACGCGCATATTGGCGATTCATCATTAGGACACGGAACTGGAACCATACCATTTTTATATTTGGTCAAGTAATATGGGACGTGTGGACGGTGCTATCTCCTATACGAATGTGTACTCAAAAAGTAACGCAGCGAATTTCATATGAAATCTCCGAAAAGCAATATATAAATAAATAAATAAATCTTATATATATATATATATATATATATATATATATATATATATATATAGTATGCGTATGGTTATGTATGTTCGTATCCCAGAATGTGAGTTTCTTGCATCCTGTTTTCTGCATAATGTTTGAAATTATATCCCCTTTACCTTCCTTGATTTGCAAAAAGAGAATATATATTGTATCATCTATTGTATTCGCGTTTATTTGTATATAAATTATTTCAAATAAATTTTGTTTAATTACACAATTTAGTTTCCAAGTAAAATTTTCCGTCTTTGCCCATATGAACTTATTTGTTACTAGGTTCGCAATATCTAATAAACAATTGCACATAAATTATATCCCGGCGTCAATCAATAAATAAATTACACATGTAGCGCAAAGATGGGTTTGACTACCGGCTTCACAAGACAGATGCACTAATATTATCACTAAATGCGCACACGCTTCAATTGCATCAAAATGTAAACAAACAAGCAAAATTATCTGCGTGAGAATTTTATCTGCCTATTATTCTTAAATAGACGGTACACTGCGCGTAGATAAGAAACATGCCCCTGTAGAAAAACTAATAAGACCTTTTATGGTTTGAAAATAATATAAACATTATTATAGAATTACAGTCCAAATTAAAACCCGAGGCATACACAGGTGTATAAAACAACCTCCATAAACTTTTGTTCATTATTTTGTAGAAACATGTATTCATAACATGTATTTGGAGTTATTGTGTTGTACAGCCTAATCGAAATATTCTTCGTACAAAATGTATGCACAAATTAATTCACTTTAATCGGAATAGTGAGTGTCCTTAATTGCTGCTAAAGGATTGATGCTATATTACTGAGGATATTGATAGATATTGTGCACATTTTTAACGCATAAGCGAAAATTATTCAGTGGTGGTACACGTCTAACACACAAAGAGAATTAAATTTTATTTTAAATAGGCGGTCAATGCATTGGCAATCTTTGAAAAGTTAACTCATATATCTATTAACATATTTTTGCTTTCACGGATTGGTCTCGCCTCAAACATGTATACAGTATTTACAAAGTATGTCATAGGAGAGTTTTCGTAATTGTTTATGAAATACAACGAAGCATCAAATTAGTAAAGGGTAATGCAGATTCACCAAAAAATGTGGTTCAATTAACGCAGACAAACAATTCATACAATTTCTAATAGATACAATACAGCAGCAATTTGCGAGCATAAATGTTCAAAATAGCTACATTCGACTTTCAAGGCAGTGTAGAATAATCTGGAATGCACATATAAAGTAAATTTGAAAAAGCATTAATTTAAGAATTAAAATTTATTATGCGTTGAGACAATTCTTCTACCACGATATATATAATTTAAACCAGAATATCATTTTGTTCTTATTATTCTAGATAATTAATTTTATATTTAATTATATGTTGTTTGCTGCAAGTAATTTGAAGTGATATACTAACAAACATTTCTGGTTACACTTTCTTTCTTGTGAAACCTATTTGGAATATCTTAAGATCCTTATTTATAACCTCTTACTTCAGATCCCTCACTATAAGACAAATATTATGCCACTTTGAGCAATTATACTGATCTAAAGTCTGACGGCATAATTTTGATTATGCACATTTTGTTAGTATGAACTAAAATTTGTATCAGTTTGAACAGGAAATTCATCCACTAGACTGTTTTCGCTTCTACTGTTAACTCTTCAAGTATAATCAAATATTTACCCAGAATATATATATATATATATATATATATATATATATATATATATATATATATATGAATATAAGTTTCAAATAATGATAAATTATCCGTTAAAAAGTCAAGTCAGAATATCGAGAAAAGCACAGCACAAGCAAATAGAAAATTTATATAAATCAAATTTGATACCTTTTAATAAACATCAATCCATATATATTAAACTAGACACACGATGTTAAACTAACTTCAGTCACACATACTTACTATTCTCGTCCATCCATAATCAACATCAGAATACAACCGCAAAATGAGTCCCGTTAGTTCGTTTTCTTGCTTGCTCTGATAATGATCAAACAAGTCCAGAAGGGGTCACTATTCGCAGCTGACGTAATTTTGCTACGTTTTTCGACTGGCTAAATACGACGGGATTTGTGTTTATTTCAAGCTCGCAAATGTTATCAAAGTAATTGTTATCACCACCCGCGCAATCAATTATTGTTTAAATAGAACATTTATTTGTAAATAAAAAGGCGATGTTTATTCCAAAATAAAAATGAAAATTGAGGTGTTTTTGCTCATGTTTGCATTGCTGCAAGGCTCCCTATTTTCTTAAATATTATGCATTCGATCGTCTCACGCGGAAACCATGTTAGCACCTAATTCAAACATTATTAACGAATATTGATTAAGCTGTCTGAGACGATCTTCTGCAAATTACTCAATTAGGGTTTCAACATTGTTGAATCCAACAATTGCAAAGTTGAACAATGAACGTGGAAGAAAATTCATGCACATAATAATGAGATCTCGCAGAAATGTTTAAAAGGTATTTTATTTCAGATGCGTCAAATCCGCTAAAACGCATGAGGGCTGGACGTTTATGATTTGTTATTGATTAATTTATTTAAAACCGTATTTATGTAAAACGAAATATGAACAGAGCTTAGATTGTTCACTATTTAACTCGCATTTATAATTGCCTGACATTCTATTTGCCTCTCCTCCATATTTCACACCGAGCATATAATTTTTATTTCTTTTCCCACTAAAAGATATAGACTTGTATGTACATTGATAATTTTGTCAAAAACACAAACACGTTCTTTTTATCTTTTAATGAATTTCTCTCCCTCTCTTCGTAATTTTTTAAAGGTTACTGAACCATAATTATTTGCGTAAATCCGTAAAAATTTTTGGCAATGGCTCCAGAAAAAAATCATTAATTGCTCTTAACAACCATGACGAAATGAACTTAGCTATATCTGATGCTGTGAACTTACTCTCAAGTTTCTCAATTAACAATTGCATATCAAGACGTGCGGCAAAATCTTTTTGCTGCAAAATATGAAGAAGGATCGAGACAAATTGCGACTTGTAGTAAGTTTAATTTGACTGTGGATTGAACATTAGAGTAATAGTGTTTTAACCGTAGAATTTCACTTTTTATATGGTCTAGCATACTAACAAGCTAACCAGTAAGATTATAATCTGGTTGTGGTCATGATAAATCACTGACCCATTATTCATTATATAAATCAGATATCTAAGAATTGTATAGTGAAAGTAATTATCTAGTAGATTGAGCTTCGTCCTTATTGAACTCATCATTAGTACTGGCCAGAATCTGCTCGCGGACAGGATACGAACCCGCGGTGATTCTACAAAACAGAGTCTCTGGCCATGATCGAAAACCGGTCTACTGGATGAATTGCCTTTCTACACTATACAATTCTTAGTTATCACTGACATATGTTAGTAATTAATGGGTCAGGTGTTTATATCAAGATCGCAACCTTGATGGTGGCTAATTGTTATCACCACCTGCGCAACCAATGTCTGTTTAACCAGTAAGATGTATTTTAATATAGTTTTAGAACTTGATGTATTTTTTTCCCGCGGACAGAGCTGGGATCTGGGCACGACTTCTTTTGATTCTGTTGCTCCTAAATCGTATGCAGCATGCAGAAAATTCTGGATAGTACGCGAAAAGTTCCCAAAATGAACAAAGCCGGTCTACTGGATTATTTGCCTTTTTAAACATCATACAATTTGCAAATTTTAGTGACACATGCACGTACATTAAGATCGCAACCTTGATTACAGTAATGTGCGAATGCAGACTAAAATCGACACTACTTAGATAGTTTTGTTAGATGATTCAACTTTTTTTCATTTTAATACCAGCTCCTACTGATGTGTCGCCAGTAAGCACGAAACGCAAGTGCACGAGAATATACTAGGTAAGTCAGGCACATATAAAAACCTTTTTTTCTTCTTATGTACGAAATTGGTGAATTGCAAAAATTAGTTATAACGTTTGTTTATGACAAATATGTTTGAGTCATAAAAAAACTGAATGAATTTACCTAGCCAGTCAATCTTTTGATCATAATGATATCATTGTGGAACAAATTCATCAGTTGCCATCTAAGCATGCATGGTACAACCAAATTTTACAGTTAAGAACTCAATTAGTCGGCAATTAATGAAATTTATATAATTAAACAAACATTGGTTGCGCGGGTGGTGATAACGATTAATTTAATCAAAGATGTGATCTTCATTGAAAAAATAATTTCATTAATTTTTTAGTATAACCTAAATATTATATAGTGTAGAAAACGCAATTCATCCAGTAGACCGATTTTGTCATTATTGGGAACAAATCACGTACTGGCCAGTATTTGACGCGGAATAGCGTGCTATTCCAATGACGCAACCAGTCTAGTGGATGAATTTCTTTTTCTACATAATGCATTACTTAGTGTATGCTGACAACTGTGTGTACATAATAGGTTAGGCTTTTATATCAGGATCGAAAACTTGATTAAGGTAATGAAACTAATACTTTCTCGACGGCTACAGTGCTTCTTCATATGTATAGTAGGAAATTTTGGGTGATGGATGAATTGCCTTAATAATGCGATACGTATATATAGTTAAAAGTACAGAATATATGACAAAAGCTACTGCTATGATATTAAGATGTACACAGTTCTGTATGTGTTATCTACTTCAAGAATAACTAATGTAAATTTATACAGATGAATTGAAATAATGCAATTATCATTTACGGGTTCCCCTCATCACCCAGCATGAGTTATCTATCAGAATCATTTTGAATCTTGCATCTAATAATCAAGCACAGCTAGTTTAATTTATAATTTTCTGAATTGAATTCGTTGCCAATTTTATAGCCTCAGGCGGTGTTATAAATAATTCTACGCAGATTTAATAATTCTAATGTGAAATTTAAAATGTTTGTTCAATGATCTAGATTCACAATTTGCTTTCGTACGAGAATTCCAACAGTTTAAATCATTGCATGGGTAAATTGATTTTCTCTCAGTTAAATTCCATTTTTAATACGATTAGTTTGATTTTATACGCGAAAATTTTTGCGTAGAATCAAACTTCAGTTATTGATTGGCTCAAACTTGAAAGTGTTTACGTGGTAGAAAGTCCTGCTTTACTAGTCTCTGTTATTTAATTAGTGAGAAGATTTGAACGAACCAAAATGTTTATCGTGGCACCTTTGTGGTTCTATTTCAAGATAAGTATATCTGATCAAATAATGTCATATCTTTTCAAATTTACAAAACCAAAGCACAATAGATATACCATATAGGAACATTTTTTCCATATATATATATATATATATATATATATATATATATATATATACAGAGAGCTTCAATTCAACTTTAATCTCACCATGAGGCCTGCCGTTTGTTACATAATGATATATCTTTTCGCTTAAACCGAAAAACATATTTAATAAAATCTCGATTATATTTTAGATATATATATATATATATATATATATATATATATATATATATATATATATATATGAATTTATATGCAACGTATATTAATATTTTTTATATGTTCACTAAGTCCTTGTATTTTTGGCGGTATAACATCTAATTAGTCAGTTCTAATTAATGTAAACAGAAATTTTAATATATGTGTAAGATTTTTCGTAGCTCAGTTGTTGACTTACCAAATACGTATATTATACCAGTTGCAATATTGTGCCACAACACGCGATGAATATTCCACATCATTTGAACCATTGAATCACTCATTCATTGCATTTGTTAACCAAAACCTCATTTGTACACAACTGATTTATAGCAAAGAACGGCTAATTTAATTGAGCCGTCATAACCTTTTGTGCCGCAGGCCATTCAATTTAAACCACTAGTAACAGTTTATTTCCATAAACAAGTTCTCCATCTATGCTTTTGCCAAACTCTGTATTTTATTACTAAAAGTAGGTCCTTATTGAATATGTATAAATCCCCAGTCAGGCAAACGAAAGGACTTTTCACAATATAACATTGGTACACAAATTGCGGTAAATTATTCGAGTACTCTAAAGTTCATGAATGGCAGAAACAGTAGGAATTCTAATTTTTGCAAGAAAATTTCACTTCAATTCCCGATGTGTACGTGGAAAATAGTTACTCGACCAAACCTTCATATTGAAAAGCTATTTAGAATTTTGCGGTCTAATAGTTTAATGGGCAGAGTGGTAAGCAAGAATAATTGCAATAGCGTTTGCAAGAGTATTAAAATATATTTAAAATAGATACAGTGTGCCTGATTGGTCAGCTTTCAATTGGCCAATTGCACACCTCCGTAAATATTGTAACAAAAACTTAATGTGCATGGGGTTCTGTGTGTTACGGCCCTATTTGATATTTCTCAAAAACAATTTTTTTGCGAAAAGTGTGCATTTTTAAAGTTTCAAAAAGCATTTAATGGTAATATTTTCTAGTTAAGAACGAAAGTATAACCATTTTTATCTAGCGAAATCTGGATTAGCTGTGCATGGTTTGCAAACGTTAAAACGTATAAAATTACAGCAAAATGGTAAATTATATTTTTATTTGAAGCCCCATAAAATTATTGTTCTTATTTCGCCCAAAGTATGCAAGCAAAATGGTTACATGATAAGTATAATATTGGAAGTTTCAATACTATTTATCAATTTAATTCTTGCTCCATGTTTCAAACTGATTTTAGAAAACTTAATCATGTGCACAGATACTTTGCGCAGAAATGAAATAATTGTTAATTTAAATTCAAATAAGGGTTAAAAAGCATTTTATAATTGTGCGATGAAATTGTAATCAGAACGCGTTGTTTGAGGTAAAACTTGATTTGATTCAATGTAATAAAATGAAAAATAGGCACGAATATATGGAGCTCATAGGCCACGTGTGTAATACACAATAATATTGGGTAACAAATTTTACTTCATACTAGTGCTAGCAATAACTCAGGTGATTTTGCAAGGTAGCTACAATCTCCTATCAGTACTGCAATTTTACTCGTGAAATCGTTTGTTGCTCTCGCTAAACTATTCATTTTAATGAGAGTTGGTGTTCTTTGTTGCGTTGTCCAATCGTCAAATTTAACGTATCCACGACATTCTTTCTTGGGTGGTTCAATTGTACCCTCAGTTCCGTAATGATACGATAGATCCCCATTTTCAGTGGTTACTAAAAATAGAATGGAAGCCTTTGAAGTGAGCGGACGAATCAGCACTCACCTACCACGTGTACATGAAATTTAGGATCAATCGTATTATTCTGGAATTGAGAGTTCTAATCGATCACCTTCGAAAGAAAATTGTTGAGAAGATAAATATTCATTTATTTTTTCCAGTTTTCAAATTCCCTTCAATCTCAGCTCTTTTTACCTGCTTAACTCATAATGTTGCCTCTGATATGGTGCGAGCAATATCGCCTTCAATCTAAACACATTTCTATTTGTAAAAGTTAAGTGAGAAGAGACACTAACTATTTGATACCACAGATACGAGTTAATGGCTACCTTTTTCAAAATGTGCCGTTTAAGTAACAAGTAATTACGAAAAAACAACGAGAAATAACAACTAATTAATTTAGGGAAGGAATTAACAAAAGTTTTCTCTTAGTAACAGCGAAGATTTGTTTCAAATACTTCAATAAGTTTATTCTGTTACATAAGTTACTGAAATTATTATTAAAAATTTACGTGGGTGGTTAAACTAACATGGATAAAAAACATACTTCAAGGAGATCTGTGAAATGTAAGACCCCCTCATTTTTAAATGAGGTAAATGGCAAAGTGGCTATGTTATAGCTGTAGCAAACACAGTTTCCAAGGTTTTTATTTAGAATAAGCGCATGAGGTAAGATTATAGTCAGATCCTTAGCAGTATAAATCAAATGCAACATGTCACTCACCTGACTTTTGACACTAAATCTTTTTCTGACCCATTAATGTGTTATGAATAGAAAATCTACTGCATGAAGTTCTCCGCATTTTCGGACATCCTATTATAGCAAATTTTGACGTGCACGTATAACTTTGGCTACAGTTTTGACATAGCTATTACTAATATCTTTAGATTTATTTACTTAAATTAATTAAATGTGAAAATTTATATACCATCGAATATATAATGCTCAACAGCTGCAGTGTACCTCGTTAAAAAAGGGGCTTTATAGATGTTTCTTCCGTCGATAATTTCAGTGAAGTAAGATGTTCGCAATACTTTTGGTATCCATTTAGTAGTAATTATATATATATATATATATATATATATATATATATATATATATATATATATATATAATGATATGTCGATATTCGGCGGTTAGTTAAGATTTTGCTCTGATAATAACTAGGAAAATTTCAAAACATGTCAGAACTTGTCAAAATTTATAGATTCGTTATGTTCTGCGATTGGCGAAACTGGGATTTTGTTTATGAATTGTCTTCAAAATTTATTGAAATGATTGCAAGCACTGACTTAATTCTAAACTGGATTGGGCTACCTACGTTATGAGCTTGTTTATATATATATATATATATATATATATATATATATATATATAATTTTTACTATTTATCTGATTATTTATTTTATATCTAACAAAAATAGTATCTTCTTGAAGCATGGCTTTGCGCCAATAATGTGAAACATACATATTTTATTCAATCAAGCGATTCACAATATCAGGATTTGTTTTATATGACATTTTTAATTATGATTTATTAAAATTGAAGCAGCAATTTCGACTAATCGTTTGTACCAAAGTATAGCCTGAAGGTTTTTTGATTTTGATGACATTTTCATGTGTCACTTGAAACCCAGGTTCGGATTTCTTACAATTACAAAAAAATGATTATATTTCTCTCCCTTCTCTCGAAAATTCGAAAGTAAACCACAGATGAGAATGCCTTAATCACGCTAGGACATTTGAACATGTCTTATTCTTTATTTGCCATTTCCTTGTGTTGCGACATGAAGTGTTTGTAACCACTGTCTACCTGATTATTCCACATATTTCGATTTCTTTTTGCTGCAGCCTTTTTCAATCGAAAGCGCACACACAAACAATTTAAAACCACCGGGTTATATATATATAGAGAGAGTATATATATATATATATATATATATATATATATATATATATATATATATATATATATATATATATATATATATATATATATATATATATATATGTTGTGATGAAAAAGACTTCAGCAACCATAAGTCGAAATATATGGAGTAATCAGGTGAGACAGGGATGGTAATTAATCTATTACTTGTCATACAGCATGCTTATGTTCTAGTTTTACAGATTAATTAAAAATAATTCTGGGTGGCATTTATTTGAAAGTAACATTGAAATTTTAATTTTATATTATTCACTAATTTAATCATTACCATTTCCGTATGGTTTACTTTAAGTGGTCCAAAATGTTTTTTTTAAGGAATCAGTCAATGCAGCCCGATATGTGACAAGTTTGTTCCATTTATGTTATTATAGAAACGTGCCACGCGCGTGAATGTCTGAAATGAATATTGAATAAATTTATTTTTGTTAATAGGAGACTACATTGCTGTGCTCGTAGTTTGGATATTTATATCTTACTTTTTTAGATTCTCCCATTATTAAGGGAGAAATCTGTCAAACATATATCCAGTAGTTCACATGTCAAAACACAATATTCAATGATGTCAAACTTTTTACCAAACTTATTATTGTCTAGTTTAATTATGCTTTATTTTCCCAAATCAAATTAATTGCATTTATAGAATATCTGTTCAAATTTGAAAATGTATTTATAGTATGAGGTTGGCAATATACATCGTTATCAGTGTGCATAACATAAACCGAATAAATTAGACGGTGTAAATTTTGCAAAAAAAAATAAATTAACATTTTATTTTTGATAGCTTTATTAGCAAAAAACGAATGTTTGCTTCTGTTTTTTATCGATAAATTTACGTCTAAAAGAGATGAGCCTAAAGCAATGGTGTATATCCCTAAGTCGATGAACACAACATCTATACTGGGCTGACATAACATTGACAAGGTTATATATATATATAGCGATATATATATATATATATATATATATAGTTCTTTTGCATTTCACATATGATGTTGGGACACAGTTGGATGTTCAATAAAGATAAATAAGTCAGACAGAGCAAATGCATCGTAACTTTTAAAAAAATATGTATATATAGGCTTTAAAATCAATGCAATATAATTCTATAAATCAAGTTTGCGAGCTTGAAGTAAACACCAATTCCATTGTACTTAACCAGTCGTCAAACAACTTAACAAATCTACCGCCAGCCGCAACGCACCGACGCGTTTCGACCTTCCATGATCATCCTAGATGTACGACGTAAAACTGACTAACGAGGATCAAACCGATTTAAATTTGATTTTCATATATATTCAATGCGGTTTGATTCTCGATAGTCAGTTTGCCATCGTACTCTGATGATGATCATGGAAGTTCGAAACGCGTCAGTGCGTTGCGGCTGGCGGTAGTTTTTTATGTTGTTCAGCGACTTGTTAAATACAATGGGATTGATGTTTACTTCAAGCAAGCAAACTTGATTTAAAGAATTTTTACCACCACCCACGTAATAAATTATTGTAAAAATGCAAAACAATGTCCTTCACATCACAAATAATATTCAATATCTAAACAAGATTCTAAATATGACCCGCCCAGCGTTCGAATAGACTCCTCATATACATGGATACTATGATCAAGAAAAAAAGTAAAGCACAGGAATGCTTATGAATAAAATGTAACGTAGACTGATTTATTTATTATTAACAATTTAATTAAAAAAATAAATAGTTTCAACGTCACGATAATATTAATTATATCTTTTAAAATTCGATTATTAAATATAAGACATTCGTGGATAAAGTGAAAATAAACAGTTGCTTCAATCCGAAATAAATATTCTCATAAAACTGAGACAATTATTACGCAATTATTTAAATCAAGTTTGCGAGCTTGAAGTAAACACCAATCCCATTGTATTTAACCATTCGTCGAACAACATAACAAAACTACGGTAGTTTTGTTATGTTGTTCGACGACCGGTTAAATACAATGGGATTGGTGTTTACTTCAAGCTCGGAAACTTGATTTAAATAATTGTTACCACCACCCGTGCAATCAATTATTGTTAAATTGTATTTTCTATATATGTATATGTGTCGAAAGCTGCAAACAATCAATGTTCGTGACTGCATAGAAATTGTGCAGCCGACATTTCCAGTCAAGTTCAATGTATGCGAGACTGCTAGAGGTGAGAGCCGCATATCTAAATTTGATATCCATATATATTCAATGCGGTTTGATCCTCGATAGTCAGTTTGCCGTCGTACTCTGATGATGATCATGGAAGGTCGAAACGCGTCAGTGCGTTGCAGCTGGCTGTAGTTTTGTTATGTTGTTCGACGACTGGTTAAATACAATGGGATTGGTGTTTACTTCAAGCACGCAAAGTTGATTTAAATAATTGTTACCACCACCCGCGCAATCAATTATTGTTAAATTATTACGCAATTTTGAGTAAAGCTCTTTAGGTTGGCCAATTTAAATAGCTAAGATATATATATATATATATATATATATATATATATATATATATATATATATATATATATATGTAAGAAAAAACAACGTACTCCATGGAATAACATTTATTAATAAATCTTATTTCTACCAGTATCTACAGTAATTGTTCTGGATTCGTTAGTATATTCGTTCATCCAATCCCACTGTACATATGTCGTAACCAATATCCTCTTCGTTATGTTAGCCTTTGTTTTGCTCAATTTAGACCACTACTTTTGCGCAATTTATACTACTCCTTTTGCGTAACGTCATTTGGTGTGTCATCGCTTTTATTGTAATTGCGTCCGTAATTGATGTATTTGTCGTACTTTACGAAGCGTTGGCTATTTTTAAAGGCATGTCAGTTGTCTTTGTTCCAGTCCAATTTAATTTCTTTTTAAATTATTTTCTGTACGTTTAAGCAGGGCTTCAGCTTATTAATTGCAATAGCTTCAAAAGCCAGAAGCATTTTCTCTGTTTTTGCCTTGTAGAGAACTGAAAAATTGTTATTACTAACAGAATGACCTGTGAGTAGTACATGCTCGCAAATTGCTGATTTTTGTGCAGGAGCTGCACCCCTCTTTATATGTTTTTGAGCGAGATGCTGATTTATTCTAGTTTCGAGCCTCTTTTTTGATCTGCTGATGTACTGAGCGTTGCAGGTACATTGAAATTTGTATACAGACAAAGGTGTTGACGTCACAGAGAGGCTATCTTTTTCATTCGTGCGCATCAGTTTTGTTATGTTGAACACCACTCTCACCTGTATTGATGGAAACTGTGCTTTAGTGGCTGGAATTACTTTTCGTTTGAAGATTTCCGCTGGATGATCACCTCCAAAGGGAACACTAAGCGTTACTCTCTGGGGAGTTTTGTTTTCCTCCAAATTGGCCTCAGTTTGTTGCGTTGCCTCAAGTTTTATTCGATGTACCAGTCCGGATAGCCATTATTTCTCAACGCTTCGCGAAGCAAATTTAGCTCTACTTCAATGTTGTCCGGTGAACAAATCCTGCGTATTCGTGTGCCCAAATTTATTATTAGGTTCCTTTTGTACGCCCTTAGCACACTACTCATATAATGGATATATTGTCCAGTCCAGCTTGATTTCTTGTTAGCTGACCTTGAGAGAGTACCTTCTTCATCTCTCGTTATTCCTACATCTAGGAAGGATAAATATCCGTCTTTTTCTTCTTCTATTGTAAACTTGATTGCCTGGTCTACCTTGTTTATGTGATGTAGCAGTGAATTTGTAGGAATAAGGAGAGATGAAGAAGGTACTCTCTCAAGGTCAGTTCACAAGAAATCAAGCTGGACTGGACAATATATCCATTATATGAGTAGTGTGCCAAGGGCGTACAAAAGGAACCTAATAATAAAGTTGGGCACACGAATACGCAGGATTTGTTCAGCGGACAACATTGAATTAGAGCTAAATTTGCTTCGCGAAGGGTTGAGAAATAATGGCTATCCGGACTGGTTCATCGAATACAACATGAGACAACGCAACAAAGCCGAGGCCAATTTGGACGAAAACAAAACTCCCCAGAGAGTAACGCTTAATGTTCCCCTTGGAGGTGATCTTCCAGCGGAAATCTTCAAACGAGAAGTAATTCGAGCGACAAAAGCACAGTTTCCATCAATACAGGTGAGAGTGGTGTTCAACACAACAAAACTGATGCGCACGAATGAAAAAGATAGCCTCTCTGTGACGTCAACACCTTTGTCTGTATACAAATTTCAATGTACCTGCAACGCTCAGTACATCGGCAGATCAAAAAAGAGGCTCTAAACTAGAATAAATCAGCATCTCCCTCAAAAACTATTAAAGAGGGGTGCAGCTCCTGCACAAAAATCAGCAATTTGCGAGCATGTACTACTCACAGGTCATGCTGTTAGTAGTAACAATTTTTCAGTTCTCTACAAGGCAAAAACAGAGAAAATGCTTCTGGCTTTTGAAGCTATTGCAATTAATAAGCTGAAGCCCTGCTTAAACGTGCAGAAAATAATTCAAAAAGAAATTAAATTGGACTGGAACAAAGACATAACTGACATGCCTTTAAAAATAGCCAACGATTCGCAAAATACGACACATACATCAATTACGGACGCAATTACAATGAAAGCGATGACACACAAAATGACGTTACGCAAAAGGAGTGGTCTAAATTGCGCAAAAGTAGTGGTCTAAATTGCGCAAAACAAAGGCTAACATAACGAAGAGGAGATTGGTTACGACAAATGTACAGTGGGATTGGATGAACGAATATACTAACGAATCCAGAACAATGGCTGTAGATACTGGTAGAAATAAGATTTATTAATAAATGTTATTCCATGGAGTACGTTGTTTTGTTCTTACATTTTAAAAATGGTGAAAATAGAAACGATCAATATATATATATATATATTGCATGGCTATGTTTAGAGTCATTTTATTCTTAAATGTAAAGAATATTATTTTCAGTATATTTATGTTTGTTATGTAAGATTATGAATACTGATCATTTTCGTTCCTTAGGCCATTTTACAAGACAGGTCTTTTTCTTTGGTTGAAATTATTGATAAAACTATTAACCATTGGTGATCGTCGTTAAATTTGATCAACACACAAAATGATTTTGTTTAAAAAGTTTTATATTTCCATTAAATGATAGATTGTGTTATCATTTGAATTTGCGTTCTTACTGTTTTCATCGGTTAGCAATTTTCAGACCGAGTGGTTCAACTGGCTTACACAAATCTTGAATTAATGAATATACTCTTTGCTACCTGGAGATGTGATACTTTATTTTGTGTATTATGTTGGATGTTGATTATATATATATTTTTCGGTATAATCTAAACTTTGGGTAAAGTAGAAAGGGCATTTTATCCAACACACAGTATCAACCATATTGGGAACTCATGAAGTACTTTACAGAATGTGCTACGAATATGGCTGAAAATAAAAAAGGTGCTTCGTAGACTGAGACCATATACACTGCGCCTCGCTTATCACATAATACACGACTTTTTCATTTCACAATAGCTTATTTGTATTTTTAGTCATTCCTTGAAAAGGGCTTCGATAAATCCATTCCTACATAAATTTATATTTAACCTATCCAAATCTTTCATATTTGGAAATATAATGTCATATTGAAATTGGGATTTTATGGCTTGATTTCAATTACACAAATAGATATATCAGTGTGAATTTAATGTTGCTTAAAGTGGCAAAGACACTACCTCAAGAAAATACGTTTCATCGTTTTCGGTATTTAGTTAATTACGTTTCAAATTTTTCTAATACACACCACCTTCGGTTCATTCTGGAGAGCACTGTAAATTTCTAAATAAGGGCGAAACTGGTCTACCGGAATAATTGATTTAGGCAATACCTAGACTATACTGACAAACCGATATATAATATTACATTTATATATATATATATATATATATATATATATATATATATATATATGGATCAACATCAATTCATAAATTTTCATTTCATTATCATGGTGATTGTTTTACTATAAAAGATTGTCGGGGAGTGTGCTAGTTGAAAATTTTTGTCGAATAATTTACAACAATGATTCCACCGGAATGAAAGGCTACCTTAAACATAAGAAGGCATTTAATTAAAATTAATTATGGTGTGCAGCAGTACTTTCGCCCTGAATGCATGCAAGGCTCCTAAGGAAGTGTCTTCCTGTTCGTATCCAATTTTCAACATATTTCGGAACTAACTTGGAGAGCTCCCAATAAAACAATAATTGATTAGGCGAGTAGTGGTAATAATTCTTTAAATCAGGTTTAAGAGCTTTATGTAAACAAAAATCCCAATGTCATTAACCAGTTGTCGAACAACTTCACAAAACTACCGGCAGTCACACGCATTGACGCGTTTCTACCTTCCATTATCATCATCAAATTACGACGGAAAATTGACTATCGAGGACCAAACCCTATTGCATTGTCATGGGAAGGAAAATTAGATATGCGGCTCTCACATCTAGTAGTCTTGCATACGTTGCACATGAATGGAAATGTTGGCTGCACAATTTCTATGCAGTCACGAACATTAGAGGTTTGTCGCTTTCGCTATATATATATATATATATATATATATATATATATATATATATATATATATATATATATCATATATATATATATATAGACAATACAATTAAACAATAATTGATTGCGCGGGTGGTGATAACAATTTTTTTAAATCAAGTTTGCGAGCTTGAAGTAAACACCAATCCCATTGTATTTAACCAGTCGTCAAACAACATAACAAAACTACCGGCAGTCGCACGCATTGACGCTTTTCGGCCTTCCATGATTATCATCAAATTACGATGTAAAACTGAGTATCGAGGATCAAACCACATTGCAAATATATGGAAAGCAAAATTATATATGCCACTCTCACATCAAGTAATCTCGCATACGTTGTACTTGAATGGAAATGTCGACTGCATAATTTCTAGTCAGTCACGAAAAATAACTTTTTGCAGCTTTCGCAACCTAAATAGAGGCAATACAAATATATATAGACACTAAAATTAAACCTGAAGAGAGCGCCGCACATCTTATTTTGCCTTCCATATATTTGCAATGCAGTTTGATCCTCGCTCGTCATTTTGACGTCTTACTCTGATGACTAACGGAATGTCGAAACGCGTCTGTGCGTGCAACTAGCGCTGGTTTTCTGATGTTGTCTGAAGACAGGTTATAAAAAATGGGATTAGTGCCTACTTCAAGCTTGCAAAATTGATTTAATGGGTTCATAATAAGATTTAAACTGGCCTACCTGATTAATTTCCCTTTCTAGTTTATGCAATGCTTTGTTTATAGTGGCAAATATACACATTAAAGATTTTTCTATATTATCTTCTATTAAAAATATCTTCCGCGGGCGTCTTTTTGTATCTGTGATATATTGATAGATTCGAGGTTATTAATTCGAAAATTTGGTCCAAATAAATAGACACAAGTTTAATTTGAAGAATAGGATAACAAACAAATATTATTTTTTAAATGAAAATTGAGTCTTGTAGGCAACAAGCAAATCACAATGACCTGAGTACCGCATTTCAAAGCAAATGTTTCCCGAGTCAATTCTAAACACCACTTTAGGAGTTATCAATAAGGATAAAAAATGAAAAATTAACGGGGTTAAACTAATTTTAGGATAACCTCATAATGTATTCTTTTACAAGGTTCATTATAAGTGACATTTATTATATCTATCAAAAGGTAATTTTCAAACTGTTCTTCTCTGACTTTCATTTAAAAATCTTTAACTTTAATAGCTTATTATTTAATTAATAGTCGATCGTTTGCCGTTGCAGGATTTTTCAACTATGGTATATACATAATCTTGCCAATTTCGTAGCAAATGAAGCACTTCGTAAATACTTCAATTAAATAACTAAGAGTCGTTTAATTAGTCTGACGTGTGCAAAGTCAACTACTCATTATTAATATGCACGTGTATCTAATTATATTTAACTGAATAGTTAAAAATTTTAACTATAAACATTTAGGGCAATGTCCATAATTTTTACGAAATCACAACAATTTCACTTAGATGATTTTACACGCCAGTTGACTATATGTAATTTAATTCTTTAATGTTAAATAAAGACACAAAAAAGCAGGAATATGTGATGCGCGCTTAAGAGACCCTATATATGAAAATGCCTTTTGATCCTCGTAAGTCAGATTTCCGCCGTGCTCGATAGATGATATTGAAAATTCGAAACGCTTCAGAACGAGTGACTGACGGTGATTTTGCCACATTTTTATCTCTTTAAATAAAAAATGTTTGATATTTATCTCAAAATCTTAAACTTGAATTAAATAATTATTTTTCTCCATCTGTGCAAACAATGATTGTTCGTTCGTTCTGAGATGAGTATGTATGTATAAATAAAGTCATTAAAACTAAATTAAAATTTGAACAATTATTGGGCAACTTTTTCGTTTCTTGACTTTATCATTGACAAGAGACAATTAAGAAATTCCAGAAATATTCGATATACAAATGTGGACTATTTACGTAAATTCTTCTTTGCTCAACAGTGATAAGGTAGTTAAATCAATTGCAAGTTGCGCAAAGAATTTCGTTCAAACTTTAACTAACTACAATAAATGTGAATAAAAACAAATTAATAAATGATTTTTTATTCAGATTTAATTTGGGTATTTGGGGTAAATTAAACATTTTGTCTAAGAGGATCATGACTCGGAAGAATATAACCGACCGTTGTAATAGACATATAAATATTCAAAAGCATTCCTGTGTTTTCCTCAAGCTACTGTGCATATTATTATATTAAAAGATTATAAACTTTAAAAGCAAACCTTAAAATATGAAAAATATATCTTTTATGTTAAATAGTCCTTTCATGATGAATGGTGAATACCAAGGTCGGACATTGAGCCAATAATATACTTTTGTTTTGATCACGTTTCTAATCATATTTGCACTGAAAAAATGATTTAAATAAAGTAATCCGGTGCATGTAAACCATGATTTTTTATAAGGTCTAATCAAGATTCCATTTTGTATAAAGAATCGGAAGCAAACCTACATTTGTCATAATAAAACAAAAAACCTAGACAATTAGAATTAGGCATGCTGCAAGAAATATTGATTGCTAATGTTTAACTACAAATTATAATAGAAAACATTTTTGATAAATCGCAAAGCAAAATTAGTCATAATTTGAAGTACGTGAAATCTGACAGAGCGAAGGCGGATCATAGGTTCACTATTTTATCAAAATACAAACTAGGCAGAAAAGTAATGTAATAGCATTGGGATATTATGCAAGAACTGTGTTAAGTCAGTCACTTACACTGGGGCAAACAAACCTCCTAAGCGAAGGGAAAAATTAAATACTAAGTTACACAAGAGTGTATAATTTCTAATGTAAAGACTGTAGTCTCCTGTGCTTTGGTGAAACTAATCGTCCAATTCACGTAACACAATTTCATAAAAGTATGAACACGTTGCTAAATCATAATTTGCTCGGCACGCAACTTCGATTGGGCACAAATTTAAATTTGTTCATTCTATAGTCGTAAAATAATGAACACATTTACTGAAAAATACATTTAAATTAAATCAAGAGATCATATTATGAATTAGGCAGTGGTGGCCAAATCGCACGCAGTGTTATCCAATGATAGGAAATGGTAATTGCCGGAATTGATTTATGAAATTAGCTCTAGCAGAAGATTACGAAATTAGATTAATATACGCTAATAAGTAGACATGAAGCCTTCATAATTATTTTTTAAGTACCATCCTTCAAAATTTAAACCTCCATTTCGTATATGTTAATTTTGGAACCTTATTTAATTCAACACTTATTCATGGGCTTTTATCATTATTATATCCATTTGTTAAAATGTCCTTGTTTCGTTAGTTGATTTTAATAAGTTTTTAATATTCTTGTAGAACCCACGCATATATTACTTCATATATTTATTAAATATTTTTATTTGAAGAACATTTTATTTATTTACACGGCGTTATTATTTCACTCTCTCTCAATAAACATTGAGGTCACCCTTAATTAAATATTATTGAATGGTTAGAAGTTTTTAAATAGTCTGATGCGTTCAAAAGACAAGTTAACATCCAATGATTGTCATTTCACTTAGATGAATTTGCATGTGCATATAATTTTATTTAAATAAATTATTATCATTCAAGCATACAAGCGTCAATACGCAATTTACGTCCATCTAATAAAGCGTCATTATCCTGTCATAAATTTAAAACGAGTGGTTTATCTTAAATTTCATGCATGCATTATTTGTCTATCTTTATATTTTTGTACCACTTACGTTGACATGATTTTACCAAGTGTGTATGGGCTTTTCTCCCATCCATAACCACTGAGGTTACCATTAGTTACGCACATTCACAGGGTAACATTTTCAAAGTTAGTCGAAAAAGTGCCAGGGCAAATTAAATTTCCTCGACTGTAATTTCCATAAGTCGGTTGTACACAAAATTTGTAAACAAACACGGAACAGCATTGCGTGTCCGTATAGTGAAACGTCAGTTAGATATTATGTAACAGCATATTAAGAGCTAAAAATAAAACGGTTGAATACAATTTTCGGTTTGTATCTCTACGTCGTGATGCATTGTTGACTGTAGAATTATATCGGTAATGAAGCGCCAGTTGTTCCGAAGTAGTTGGTACTTTCAATTTTGATGAAATTTACATATCATGAAATGCATCGTGATGCTACCATGTTCCGACCCGGCAAACTTTGTGTTGGGACCATTTTCAGGCTCGGAATATGGTATAAATAGTG
Source organism: Eudiplozoon nipponicum (assembly GCA_029291075.1). Taxonomy (NCBI): domain Eukaryota; kingdom Metazoa; phylum Platyhelminthes; class Monogenea; order Mazocraeidea; family Diplozoidae; genus Eudiplozoon; species Eudiplozoon nipponicum. The sequence goes on from JAQBSW010002591.1 coordinate 49,692, forward strand.
AGTTGGATTTGAAATCGCATTGCCGTAGCATTTATATGATGCTAGCTTCACTACTGGTTGTATACAAAATCGTACAGGAGATTGTACCGTCCAGTTGCCCCACATTTATTGACCTAATATAAAATGGGTATATGGAGTAAAAGCGGCTCCTACTAATGAGTCAACAGTAAGAACGAAACCCATGTATACATGAGATTATACCTTTCTTTCATGCTTACTTTGATTTAGTCTTCTGATCCTATTTGAACTAATGTGTTAGTAGGTACAAAAATCCTAACAGTCTTCGGGTTTCTATCCAAAGAGGGAGGACAACCCGTTTCATAGAATTGATGGTATTGATCATTTGTAGGAATGGTAGATCACAGTATAAAGCTGATTAATTTCGTTTAAACATGATTTGAACGACGGCTGTAAAATTATGTTGTTTTTCCTCAAATGCGTGCGAGTGCTTTATTAGAATAAGAAATTATTAATGTAGTTTGACATATTTTGGAACGCATAAATGGTAGCAAATTTATTAAAATACACAAATGCATATAGATATGAATGGTTTTTACCTAAGTTATTCTAATTAACTGAGAAAACTGAGTACCTTTAATCCAGATGGTTTGTTCTGACAATGAATTCCATATATACATATATATATAAAATATAAACCATTTGCTTTACTTATATTTACATTAATGTATACCTTGCTATCAAAACCATGTCTTGGGTTTTTCAAAAAGTTTTTTTGAGTGAAGAAAGCAATCAAAACGCGTCGGTATGGGTAACCGTCTGTAATTTTTCACGGCAATAAAACTGCTAAAATACAATTTATATCCAGTATTTATTCCAATCATACAAAAATTATTTTATAAATACATTAAGAAGTAATCGATTTTGGCATTAATGTATTGGAAATCAGCAGACTGTGGGACAGACAGTGGTACTTGAATAAGTAAGAAATTGATAATTTTCTGAATGCATCAGAACCTGGGCTTCCATGTTGAAATTTTTAATTCTCATTTAAGTTACTTTTTCAAATTTGACGACATAACAAATTAAGAAAATTGCCACAGATTATTAATTTCGGTAGTGTAAATATTCTTTATATTTTTCACTGATTTTAGATTTAATTATCGATAGAAAAAGCTTCAAATTAGCATTTAACAACTAATGCTTTACTGCCGTAATGTATGCATAATAATATCTGAGCTAATTCAGTATCTAGAGCGTCAATTCCAGGTCGAATAAATAATAAAACGAAGATCCTGTGCTAAGTTTAACGCCCTATACAGTTAAATTAATTAACGTCATAATCGCTGAACCACCATGAATATTTATCACTCCCTTACTTCAAAATATAAATGATTAAGTTCTCTCCAATTATTAAATTAGAGGTAAAACTACCGAGGTCTATTAAATAAATATTGTATTCCATTGCGAGTCTTGTTAAATAGATTTTTGTCTAATAAGCAATAGCAACAAAGGAATTTCTATATGTGTGATACAAATATCCTAGATTAAAGCGCAATAATTATCTCTATTTGTAAGAAGAAATAATTCCTCCTAAACGACCAAGCTCGACATTAACATAGAACAATTCAAAGTTATGCAAAAATTTAATTAAAGTTACTCATTATCGCACATGCTATAGAGCTACACTTGCAAGAACTTTGTCGAATTAGCAAATTGTAAAATTGCATATTCCGTGTGTTTGTTTTGAAGTATTCTTATTAGGATGAAACAATAAGCGAGTTCCAAAAATGCACATCTAAAGTAAGAAGACCGTGGTGTCAAATAACTACACGGAAAGTTTTAATTAATGTAGTTTGACATATTTTGGAACGTATAAATTGTAGCAAATTTATTAAAATTCAGAAATGCAGATAGATATGACAATGATTTTTGACCTAAGTTATTTCACATTATTTGAAGAATTCTTCTTAACTGAGAAAACTGAGTAACTTTAATCCAGGTGGTTTGTTAATTTTAATTTTTTAATTAATAATTATTTAAATAATTGACATTACAACAAAGTATTTGCCAAAGAGCATGTTTACTTTGATTGTAATAGTATATATATATATATATATATATATATATATATATATATATATACATATAAATCGGTCGACAAGCAAACTTGGAATTGCATAGATGACATAAATTAATTCAGAGACAGGGATACTTAACAGATAAAAAATAGAGGCCTATAGCAAAATGGATGAATATATAGTCTTTCAAATAGTATAAATTTGCATAGATATGCTTAGATCGACAGAAAAGAACACTTCTTAAAACGTTTCGTAGACATATAAAGCTACTGATGATATAATAATATATATATATATATATATATATATATATATATATATTCTTTTTAAATGCGAGCTTTAATAAAATTCATTGTACCCTTCCCATGTGCAAAAACAAAAAGAAATTTTATCAGATACAAGAAACGTTTCTTTCCATTATCTCCTCAAGTATCTACTAATGAACATATCTTTATATATAAATTGGAAAGCAAAACAAGATAGAAATATGTGAACATAGAGAGAGTGTGAAAAACGGAAACCAATCAATTGCGTGCGTCACATCCAGTTCAAGCTCAATGCCTGAACATGCTTCTTCTGCTTGCATAAATCCGGCTGCAATTTGTTTATCCATAAGGCTTCGTATGTGGCTAGCTCCCTTTTGTTATTGCATTTAGTAATTATTTTGAATGCTACGTCTGGAGAACATACGTGCGATGTTTCGACGATGTGTTGCGCAATTGCAGACGTGTATTCACCATTTGATTTAAAACAGGCGTTTAAGTTACAATGTTCTCTCATTCGAGTAATTAACCGTCTGGTCGATCGGCCTACGTAAGTTGATCGACAACTTGCGCATGTATATTGGTAAATAATATTTGATATCGACATTAACGGCTGTTTCTCTTTGATTGCTGGTAAAGGCAAGTGTGTTACCCTAAATAACACTCGTAGTTTAGCTGCATTAAATGTGCGTGTTAATGCTGCTTCAACTTTCTTTTGTGCCATTCGGGAAACTGCATCCCCCTTAAATGGGATGTTCAGGTAGACTGTTTTCTTTTCTGGCCCGTAATACGTCTGTTTCTGTTTAATTCCCCTTTTAATAATTGATTCAATTAATTGTCTGGGATAGCCATTAGACATTAAATCGTTAATTGCTTTATTATATTCATTTTCTTTTGAATCTTGACTAACCAACCTGTCAATTCTTGAAAAGCAGCCACGAACTGTTGATAATTTATATTGAAATGGCACAAAACTGCTGTAATGCAAATACTGTGCAGACCATGTTGGTTTATGGTAAATTGTTCTGTTTAATTTACCATTAGTTTCTTTCTTTAATAGTACATCTAGGAAAGGCAGACAGTCATCTTTCTCGTGCTCTGACGTGAAGCCGATATTCTTATGTGCTTTGTTGAAACTTTGAAGCAATGTTCGTGATTGCGACCTGTTCTTAAGGACAAGAAATATATCATCCACGTACCGTATATATTGAGCACATTTACTTATGTCACTCTTTAATGATGTGTTCTCTAGGTGCCCTAGAAAAATCTCAGCCAACACTGGAGATAAGGGGCTCCCCATTGCCACACCATCAGTCTGTTTGTAGATGCTTCCATTAAAACGAAACCGTACGTCTTTCGTGCATAATAAGATAAGCTTGCGTAGAGTGTGACCTGGCACCGGCGATGGTAATATGTCGTGTTCTACCGCTTTGACTATAATGTCAATGGTTTCATCAATTGGAACATTTGTAAACAAAGACGTAACATCAAAAGATACCATAATCTTGTTTTTAACATTTATATCTTGAATTTTGTTTACAAACTCAAACGAATCGGCAACCGAATAATTACCTAGTAGTTTACGTAATGGTTCAAGTAAACGAACTAGCCATTTAGCTAGTGCATGAAACGGAGAATTTACCATTGATAAAATTGGCCTCATAGGACAACCTTTTTGTGTGTTTTTGGTAATCCGTACATTGTTGGTGTAGATGATCCAACTGGCTTGAGCTTCTGTGCAGTCAACACGTTTTCTTTCTTTTGTAGGTAGTCAGATTTCTGATAAAATTTACTTTTGTTTTTGCACATTGGAAGGTCAATGAATATATATATATATATATATATATATATATATATATATATATATATATATATATATATATATATATAAAATAAATCTTGGTATAGATTATATTACACCAACTAAAATATTGACATGCCTTTATAAGCAACGATAGACTGAGAAAACTCAAGTGAAATTTTGTTATAACGGTAAAGAAATTGGTATTTCAATAGAATGTCTAGCTCAGCGGCTGATTGATCATGGCATCTTTTGACAATACAGGATAAATAACAGAATAAAATAAATATATAAAGAAATATATAGGTAGAAAAATAGCACATTAGCATGGGAAGTCAATATTCAGACGAATAAGCAATTAAAATCACCGAAAGTTAAATTGGTAGGGCGAGTAATATTTAGATGAATAGTAGAATTAGAAAATAAACTTTATATTCCATAACTGAATAAAAAGAATAGATTAAAATTAAGTAGCATGCAAGTATACAAATATTCTTGCATAAATTTTTTACATAATTTAATATAAATAATACGTAGATATATCAATATTTATATTTTTAATTAGGTGCTTAAATATTTAAATAAATAAATTTCGCTTAGCGAAAATAGCTGAACATTAAATTAGAGCATAGTTGGATAAGCACAACATTAATTTGAAGATAGTAAGCGAAATTTGTCGCTGTCTTGATAAACGAGAATTTTGTTACATTTCCTGTTAATAGGATACGTTTAATTTCCGCAAAATATAAATGAATAAAATTTTTAATTTGACTTTTTTGAGAACGGTTAGAAGGCAGGAAATTGGCAATAAAGATCAAAAATGTTCAAATGGCCCGTTTAGAAAAATATCGTTCTATAAAAACAAATTAGTCATTTTCACACATTAGCTCCTAATAATTCAAAATATTCTTCTATAACTGAAGACACAATATCATCAATTCGTTTTAACAGGAATCAAGCAACTTATTAGATATGCAACATTTAGCTAGTGCTTGTGGTGGCGAACTAACATATATGCAATTCTGTATTAATTGTTACGCACCTAGTAACAAAGTATTTCAAATTTGACCAGAAGGACAAATCAAAGATAGCGTGAACGGAAGTATAATCTCATGTGCACATTCGTTTCGTGCTTACTGGCGACTCATCAGTTACTGCACACTCTACTCACTATATATTTGGTTGAGGAGTGGAGGGAAATTGGACGGTACAATCTACTGTTCGAATGTGTAAATTTGCAGCATTGAAGCTAACTTCATATGAAGTCTTCGACAATGCGACTTCAAGGACAAATTACTATATATGAAATATATACCAAGCCAGTAGATGGTACCCACAATATGGCTGTTGTGTCAATACCTTATACCACCACTATGGTTTCTGAGTTGGTACATGCTACCAACACAATGGATTGTAAGGTTTGCCAAGATTCACCAAAATTAGGAACTACAATTTTTTAGCACCTGGTACTCCAGCAAATCCATACACTCTGGCCTTGACTTCCAATTATGGTGACCTATCAAGAGAGTTCAAATTCTCGATTAAATAACAAGAATGGTGTGCACAGGGCATCACTAATATCGAAATAATATGCTCCAATCTGCTGCAAATCTCAGGTAAATATAAAGAAACTGTAAGTAAGAAAGCGTAAATTTTACTGGAGTGCCCGGAAGTTATCATTTCCTACTGCCGTAATTCTAGTTTTCTTTGGAGCACGTTTTTATTAGAAAAACAATCTAACACACCTAATGAGACGAAAATATGTTGGGCAAAATTTGATCACGGTTAATATAGTTTTATAAATTATTTGTCCACCATTCATATTTTTAAACGATGGACTCAAATATATAATCCCAAAGTAGTAGAAAAATATTTTAGCTTACTGAACGATATGTAGTATATTGAATTGGATTATGATTTAAAACCTTTACTAAAATAAAAATTATGGAATTAATTTAAATATTAGCCTCAGTTAGTTGATTATTCGCCTAACAAAGCAAGATTACAGTCTGTCACAAGTACTGAGGAGTTCCAAACATTTATCGTCACCATAGGCACACGATGGAAAACCGACAATCGAGAATCACACCGCAGAGCAAATATAATGCTTTGAGTTTCAAGATGTATCTAACACTCTTCAAAGTTTCGCAAACATTGATTGGGACTTCAATTAAATAAAACACAATTTCTCTACAGTCTCAATCAGAAATAGATTGTAGCTTTAGCCTCACGAATGTTAACGTTATTTGATAAGAATATTTAGAACCCTTAATTGGTCAAGACTAATGTTAAAAACAAATGTTCAAATTGGAGATAAGAAGGCATCTATTACATGTCATTTTAATTGATTAAAAAATTGTATATTAAGCCATAAATTTATTTGAAATTAGGCATAAACAGCACAGATCAAATTGTATATTTTTCGCCAGAATTCAACTTGACTGTAATACGAAGTAATTTATATAGTCAACGTCTTTTATCTGTTGTAAAATAAAGCAAATGCAGCGTTAGACACTACTACTGACACTTGTTGAACTCGAATGGTTACTAACGGAACATGACGAGAATTAACCAATAAAAATCCAATTAAATTTGTATAAATGTGAAAAAAATTAGATGTGCAGCCATTGAATTCTGTACAGTGAATTTGATTGGAATTATGGTGGCACAATCGTTGTGCAGTCACGAACGTAAATTAGCTTACAGCATACGCGCCATTCATCTTAGTAATACCAATAAACTATTAGTGGGACCTAATATTTGAGAAACACCAAACTCAATCTTTCATGCTTTGTAATTAGTAAACAGTGAAGTTACTGCCTATCTCAAACCCGCAAACTACAATTAACTAATTGAATACAGCAATTGTGTAAGCAACCTTTTCTTGGCTTTCAAAGACTCATTTAATACTCTTTTAAAAAACGTAATCTAAAAGACTTTAATTACACAATATTATCGCTTATAGCACAACCATTAAAATCGCAAACAGGTGTTTGCTAAACTACGTTGTTCATTATATTTACGCGAAGAAAAACGAAATTTTATGAATGCAGTTTCAAATTCAATTGTTTTTTACCGTGAATTTTATGCCGCATAAAATTTCGCATCCATTGCCGTTTCATATTAATGAAAACATTTATACAAAACTTAGTTTATACTGAAAAATGTCTGTACATAATGGGACAGATGTTTTTTTTAAGATCGCAATCTTGAGTAAAGCAATTGTTATCACCGCCCGCGCAACAATTTTCGATTAATTATATAAATGTTCATCTAAATACCACTTCACCATCTAACGTGAAGTATGTACGTTAATCGTTCCCTTTGAGGACGAAACAGGACAATTGGATGAATTGCATTATTTTAATTTAGACCATGTCTACTTTATACTGATAAATATGTGTTTAAAATTGGGTTGGTGTTTATATCAAGATGGTAAACAGGATTTAAATAATTGCAGCACTAAATTTTACAATGTAGCTGTTTGAGGCTTTAATGAAGTTTCCATTTTAATAAAACCTAATTCTTTTCTCATTTTAATTTCTGCCAATCGGCTATTATTCGCATAGGGATAGATTTAGAACAACCAACTAATTGTGGTAATCTACATTTGGATTTTACTAGGCAAACAGTTATATATAGTCTGTATACGACTTGATACGTATTCATATTACTGCTTTAATACCCAAGTTTATAGTAAGTTGCACTGTCTTGTTGTCGCACATTACTTGACCAGATATATTGTGGGTTTGGAACTTAATACCGGCCCCTAATTATGAGCCACTAATAGGCGTTAAATACAAGCGTACATTAGATTGTACCTTTTGTTCACGCGCGTTCTAGTATATCCTTATTGTCCATTTGGAATTAACATGTAACTATCCACGTACTACGTATTAAATTATTACTCACGATGGTTCGTTTATATCTGTTGCCTGACTAACTCATGTGATGTCCATTTATTTATGCCATGTTTTGGAAAATATTTTATGCAAAAACACCTGAATGAACATTATTTCGGTATTTTTTATGTAACACTTCCAACTGTCTGGTAATAAATGACAAAATAATTTCTAATTTAATTAATGTAAAATGTCATTTTTTTACAATGGAATCAATGCACATGAATTTTATTGTTATGGGCAAAAAACTCTATATTTCTAAAGGATAATCTATCAAGATTATTGGGAAACTTGCGCTCTTTTGTTCGTGATTTAATCGTCTGCACATGTCTATTTTATCTTAAATTCTTTTGCAACAAAATTAAATAATAAGTGTAATTGTTGTTTTAAAAGAAATACTACACGATATACAACCTAACGCAAGCAGCATAAATTTAAATTAAGTGCTAGGGTGTTTTCCAATTGAAAGAGAAAGTTATGGGCATTAGACAGAGATTGTTCACTTGCAACAATGAAGAACATAAATCAATTTGGTAATCTGAGATAAGCACTAATCCCCCTTTTGAACCAATCGAAATTAGACAGGCAATCGTCCAATCGAAACAAATTAAGCTTACAGACACCTAGTCAAAGTTTCAATTCATGGCAATTGTATTCGACGAACATACGTTTCTGTATGTCATGAGAGTCTCTCCGTAAACAATGCTTCGTCCTACTTAAAAACGAAAAAAAATCATAAATCAAATAGTAAGTTGAAATAAGCAATAATCCCATTTTTTAGCCACTAGTAAAAATGAAAAATTCCATCAATTGTGAGAAATGACGCATTTCTACCTCTCATGATTATCATCGGTGTATAGCGACAAGCTGAATATAAAGATATAAGCTTTAAGGCAAACCAGAGGTATGAACGATAGGTTATGTCGATCTCAATCGTGGTAGCCTTGTGTACATTACATGTGGCTTTAACAACTCGTCACATAAGTTGTGAAATCTGCACAGTAAACCAATGATTGATTTCGTCGTTGGTGATACACCTTTTCCAAATCAAGTTTGGGAACATGATATAAGCGTTTATTTCACCTAACGCGATCAATCGTGGGCCAGTAAAAGCAAGTGCAATTTCTAGTCAAGTCATCAACCAAACGTTTTAACCGTATATATTTTTCGCAAGGTCTCGGAATATCTCTATAAACAGTGTAGTATTTTATGTTCTCTCGCACACACATTAGCAAACACGCATCACTATCAAATTTTCGTGCAGTCATCCAGTTAAAGAAAACATGTTACAGTGTTTTTATAAGTGCAATCTATGAAAAACTTTTTTCAAAATCAATTTTTATTCTATATGGATACGGAAGAAATATTTTAAGCATAATTCGTGTATAATGAGCACCGTGAGGATGGTAAAATTAAAAAAAAAACTCTTTAGCAATTCCTCAAATCAATTCTGCGACCTTGATACGAAAAATGATCCCATTGTGTTTAACAAGTCAATCAACGTAGAAAAATCTAGCACCAATCGCAGCTGCTGAAGAGTTTCGAATTCCCATTATGATCCTCATAGCATTTCGGAAAACTGTATAGCTAGGATCAAACCGGAATGAATACAAAAGTTACCGAAAATACGATAAGTTGCCCTCAAACCCTAAAAGTCTCGCGTAAATTTTTTTTCACTGGAAATGTCGGCAATAAATATTCTATGCTGTCCGGATTTGCCATAATTCATGCGCGATTAATTGCAGTTAAGTCTTTGCAAGTCAGTTTGCTGTTGTACTATGATGATAATCATGGACGTTCAAAACGCGTCAGTACGTACGGTGGATGGAAGTTTTTCTATGTTTTGCGACAGGTTAGATATAATAAGATTCGCTTTTTTATCATGGTCACGAAATTGAATTAAATACTACTTATAAACAATCGCGAAATCAATGATTGATAAAATGGATACCTTATATATATATATTTGGCAAAAGATTTTAAATGAAAATGGTTCTGAATGTACAGAAATTTTACAGCCCACTTATACAGTTAAAATGCAATTTATGCGAGAATATTAGATATAAGAGTTGCATATCTGATTTTTAATAGCGTATGTGTGTACTACGATTAGATCCTCATCAGTTATTTAGTAAACTTTCTCCCATGACGATAATAGAGGTTCGAATCGAGTCATCATGTGCGTTTTACGGTTGTTTTTCTACATTTTGAGTCAGGTTAAATACAATGAGATTGATGTTTATATACAGTTTGCAAACCTGATTTGAATGTTTGTTCTCACCACTCTTGCAATCAATGATCGTTATATTGTACAACTTATATATTTGTAACGAATGTTGCAATAATTAAATGTTCTGGACTGCACGGAAATCTTGCAGCCGACATCTAGAGTCAGGTGCAATGTGTGCGTGAATAAAAGGATTGAGAGCCACGTGTTTGATTTTCCATAACGAACGTAGAAATTGCAATAAAATTCACGCTATTCAATTTTCCGTCGTTCTCAGATGATGAGCATGGGTATTCGAAACGTAATAGTACGTGTAATTAACGGCAGTTGTGCTGTATTGTTCGACAAGGTTACAAAAATTGGCTTGGTGTGTAAATGGAATTCGCAAACTTTTTTTGAATGAATATTAATGCAAAATTGTTCCGCTAATTTCTCAATTCAAAGTAAAAATAAGCGTTATATAGTATAAAGAGTCAGATACAGTTTGCTTGGGAGAACTAATTTTAATGCAATTATGAATAAGGTGTTGCCACCTAGTAATGAATTAGTTTAAATATGACCACAAGGATAAACCAAAATCAGGATGTACGGTAAGTATAATCTAATGTGCTCATTCGTTTCGTGCTTACTGGTGACTCATCAGTAGGAGCCAGTATTACGTCTTGTACCCACTATATATTTGGGTGAGGAATGTGGAAAATGGGACTGTACATTCTTCTATACAAATGTCTAAATCTGGAGTAGTTGTATTAAAATCTTCAACTATACGACTTCAAAACCAAATCACTATATAAAATATACATACCGAACCTGCAAATTTACCAACATTATGGCTCGTTTTTCAGTACCTAATAACAACACTATGGTTGCCGTGTCTGTACATGATATCAACACAATGGCTTTCAAAGTAAGCAAGGGTTAACCAAAATTGAGAAATAAAACTACATATTATCAATTGTTACTCCAACAAATCCATCCACTCTGGCCATGATTGACATTAGTTATCACTTTTCGCGGTTATCATGATATTATTCAATTATATATAGAAAAATTGGATACCGGTTGCTACTGAGAACTAATATGTATGCATATATGTATTAGGTGTAGCGTACCTAGTAACAAATTGATTCAAATTTGATTAGAAAAATAAACCAAAGTCAGCATGAACGGAAAATATAATCTCATGCACATTCGTTTCGTGCTTACTTGGGACTCATCAGTTGGAGCCGGTATTACAACCTTTGGGCGAAGAATGTGGGACAACTGGACGGTAGAATTTACTATACGAATGAGTACACCTGCATTAGTGGAGCCAATTTCATATAAACAATCTGAAATTTATAATTGCATTCATTTAATGGAGATATTTACAAAGTAGGTAGAAACAGACCCTTTTTGCTAAGACTCATCTTGCCTCTAAAGTCTAGTATTTTACAGAATCACATTTTTAAAGCAATGGGGACAAAGGTGGATTAAACTCACATAATACACACAAAACAGGATCCGAGATACGTACATGCTGGTAAACGCATGTACACGTAAATGCACGCAAAGGCAATTACCAGTTTATATATTTTAAATGTACGAAATTCCTTTGTTCATTTAGCTGAAGAATAAAGACGTTGCATGCAACAGCCTCAGCTGTGCGTAATTCCTTTTCATTTTTAGCTTCAATAAACAGTTGTAAATCTGCCTGATTCAGAGATTGATATGTATAAAGAATTTGTTCAGCATTTGAGGAAACATAGACCCCTATGACAGCTGCGCGTAGTTTACAATGTTCTTGAATCCGCTGCCATAATAATTAGCCAGGCTGGCCTACGTAGTGCACTGAGCAGCTTAAATCGCATAAATCGATAATGTCGTAATGTTCGATTGCAGGCGCCTTTTAGTATAAATAAGTATCAATTGCGCATTAGATATACGAGACATCACTGCTTCTCTATTCTTTGAGTAAATACTTTATATGGTGCATCTCTATTAAAAGATGAATTGATATGCATTTTCGTTTGGTTGGAAACGGTTTTCTTGTGTTTTATTGTCGTTTTTTTTGTTTCAGGAAAGCTTCAACGAAATATTTTGTGATACCCGTTTTTAAAAAAGTTAATTTTACTACTAACTGTACATGACAAGGAAAATCTTCGGAACAGATCATAGTTTTTATGTCGGATAAATTGCGTATGAAAATTTACTTTTTCGAATGTGGGACAGCGCCAAGATAATTGGTGTACTGTCCAGTCCATGTCAGCTTCCGATATCTTTTCCATTTTTGTCTACATTATTCCATGTCTTCATAGTTATACGTCACAGAAAGAAAGCGCGTTAGACTGAGGTTTTCACAATGGCAATGAAACTGAATGTGATGATCCAAGTAGTTGAAATCCTGAATATTGTCATATGTTTTTACACTGAACGACCTTTCCGCAGGATGGCTCAATTGTTAGAGCACCAGATTCCGAAGCAGACGTGTCCAGGTTCGAGCCCTGTCCGCTGCAAATTATGGCCAGTACATGATGAGTTCCCAATAAGGACGAAAGCGGTCTACTGGATGAATTGCCTTTTCTACACAACACAATTCTTAGTTTATACTGGCATTTGTGAGTAATAAATGAGTTTGGTGCTTATTTAAAGACCTCAACGTTGATTATAATAGTTGTTATCACCACCCGCGCAAACAATTTTCGTTTAATTATACAAATCATGTGTCTGGCAGTATTTTTTCATAAGTAATTCAGAGTTTGATGTTTCAAGGTAGAATGTGTTAGCATCAACTAGTAGACTTCCTAACAGTCTGATCATCGTCATTTCATTGACTTGTATGTAATATTGATCATAATTAGTGCCCACATTGAGTAGATGTTTTGAATGACTAGTGGGTATGTGGAATGATTGCTGGATATAATCGATCGAACATACAGAAGAAACCGATGTTTTTTCAACATTGATGCAAGTAAATAGAATGTTTACACCGAAAGAATTCATTTCTTATTTGTGCCACTGCACGATTTCACTCTATTTACAAAGTCAAGATTATCAAAAACCCAATGTTCGGGCGGCAGAATTTCGTTAAGTTCTCTCGCAAGTTTGTGCTGTGGAGTGTTGATCATTTACATAAATGGGTGTTAATGGTGTCAAATTGCTCCTGCCAAATACTTTTTGTACTTTCGGCATGTTTTACATTATGGCCGAGCGAGTGACCACTGGTTTTGCTTGTATTAGCGGACGTATTATGATATCGATTACTTTAGAATTTGTATAGCCTTTTCTTTGCAGAAATACTCCACATGCGTTTATTTATCGAACGACATATTAAATCGTCGAAAATTTCTGATCGGTCTTTATTTAAAAGGCATGGTTTGAATTTCTATTCCTCAACAAGAACGTTGCTCGTTGGGTTTATTTAGTCATCATTACTCCTAAGTACGATACATGAGTATCTTTCTGGCTACATTATTTGACTTTCGTTGTCGTACCGCAAATCGTTTGAGACTTTTTATATGCTCTCTCCGTATATATTGTAATCGCTAAAATTTTACCTTCAAATGTTCATTTGCAACACCTAGGTCAGTTTCGAAATGTTTACAAAAGTCATCTGAGTATGAAATTCTGGATTTAACAACTTGGTATTTACTCTACTGTGCGGTTTCAGCTCAAAATTCTGTCGTCTGAATCTTTTCGTTTGTCGAAAAACAAAATTTTGGTCCATGCGATATTACATTTTAATGTTTTTTTGTTAGTGTAAAACTAGTATAGTTGAAAATGTAGGCGTCCGGTTTCTGTGGGAACGTGCGGAATATTTTTTTCTTATCAAATAGATCTTTGTATAGATGTTTAATTACTCTATCGATTGGATAGATGAAGTACACTGATACAAGGTTCCGATGCTGAGATCTGGCTGTCTAAATTGCATAGTAGCCGATTCTGAGTTCCTATTTCATTATTAATTGTTAGTCGCAAAATTTAGTTAGTTATTTTGAAATAAAAACCTTAATAAAATTCATAGTACCCATTCCATTTTCATAAATAGAAAGATATTTTTTCAGATACAAGAACCGTTTCTTTTTTATTTTCTTGTCAAATATCTACAAATGAACATCGTTTTATATATTAATTGAAGGTTAAAACAAAGGCAAATGTAAACATGAAGAGAGTGTGGAATAAGGAAACAGCCAATCAATTGCGTGCATCACATACAGTTCAAGCTCAATGTCTGAGCATGCTCCTTCCGTTTGCATAAATCCGGCAGCAATTTGTCTATCTATGAAGCTTCGTATGTGGCTAAAACATTCTATTATTTAATTTAGTAGTTATCTTAAGTGCTACGTCTGGAGAACTTATGCGTGAGTTTTCATGCGGCCAAACTACGAGTTTTATTAAAGGTAGCACGTTTGCCTTTACCAGCAATCAAACAGAAACATCCGTTTATGTCGAAGTCAAATATTATTTGTCAATATGCATGCGCAAGCTATCAATCAACTTACGTAGGCCGATTGACCAGACGGTTAATTATTCAAATGAGAGAAACTTGAAGCTTAAACGCCCGTTTTAAGTCAATTGGTGAACCCATGTCAAAGATTGCGCAACAAATATTTGGAACCTCGCACGTATGTTATCCAGACTTATCATTTAATCTAATTACTAAATGCAACAACAGAAGGGAGTTAGCCACATACAAAGCTTTATTGGTAAACATATTGCAGCTGGATTTATGCAAGCAAACGAAGCACGTTCAAACAATGAGCTTGAAGTGGAGGCGATGCGCGCAATTAATTAGTTGTTCCTTATTTCACACTCTTTCCTTGTTTTCATTTTTCTATTTTGTTTTTTTTTCAAATTATATATAAAGAGATGTTCATTTGTAGATACTTGAGAAGAAATGAGAAAGAAGCGTTTTTTTGTATCTGATAAAATTTGTTTTTATTTTTGGCCATTGGAAAGGGTACTATGAATTTTATTGGTTGCATTTGCCAAAGCTGGACGACATAGCCTCTGAAATCTGCTAAGCAATTGGTTACTTTCCATGCAGCCCAAAATAAATTAATGTTCTTTAAAGGGCTTCGTCATATCTGTATTTTAGTGAAATGTAATGATTGATCCCTCGACATGGAATTGACATCCTACATCAGTTAAGTTCATATATAAATTTCAGTTCAGTTTTTATTATTCAATTGTCATTTTAATATAAATTTAAATAATATGTGATAGTATGCATTTATTATAAAACAGAACATACCGATATATACCTATTTTCTAATAGATGTATGTTTCCACACATGCTATTTTTTCAATTAAATAGAAAATGCAAAATTATGGCTGAACTAAAAACTTTACATGTGTGTATAGAATGATCTGTCTTCGTCAAATATTTAATGATATCATGGACAAACTAATTCCATCTTATTATATTTTAAAAATCTACTATTTTGAGTTTAGTAGTACATTTGTTTTCGATTCTATGGATATCTTATCCTTGATCATTTAAAAGGACATTGACACGAAAGAATGAAAATCGATGCCATTGAAAATATTTTACCAATTAAACTTATTTATTTAAGAAAAATTGGTCATATTGAATTATTTGCCAATTCCAAAATTGTACCAGTTCCGTGTTCTATTAAGGATGATAAGCGTTTTTTACACAATACAATTTTTGAGCAATATTCGCTAGCAAATTAGCTCTCACTAATTCAACCAAAAATCCAAAATTTACCTCCTACGCTTTAAAATTATTGATGACTGGGTAGTTTGCAAAATATTATTGCAACAACAAACGTCCCTTGATAGACATTCAACTTAGCGTTTTTATTCACCAATGTTTTTTAAGCCATTGATTATAAGTAATAACTTTATCTTATTTCTAGAAATGATATAAGTCGCAATTGCTTATTATTACTAATTTACCAGTTGGAAACCGTCATGAAGTTATCTGAGATATTTTCAACATTATACACAGACAAAGCGTTTACATGTGATTTCTCTTAGATTATGATGCTGCATTGCTCTATTCTCATTCACCATACACTCATTTTCGAATTAAAAGACACCCACGACTATTCTGGTCACAACTGAACTAATTTGCTACTAGGTTCGCAACACCTAATACATACTTGCATACATATGACTGGAGTCGAGTCTGATCCAGATAGATATTTAGTCGTAAAAGAAATTCAAGATGAATTGCGCAGCCTATTCTTATCAAGTCAAGATACGGCATAATTATTAAAACACCGGGAAAAATCGCGTTGCATTCTTTGATATAAGCATATACAATTAAATATAGGCAATGTCTGCGCGAATTGGAGTCAAAAACCAGCTTCAGCTAAAGAAAAACAATATTTTCTGACGATTAATCTATAGAAAAATTTAGATGAAAGATTATAGGATAACTAAATTTACATCGTCTGCGATTTTCTCCAATATTTTCCATCACCTTATGTTACCTATTAGTTTCCTGCTAAAACTCTGGTTAAATTATATTCAAGCTACGTTTCATTTACCTTATTGCATAACTCGGAATTTTTATCAGTCATTTATCTTTTGATAATTTATGGTCATATTTATACTTTAATTTAGAATTGTACTTATGCGTTTAGGTTTAGTTAATCTTCTTAGAGAGTCTTTGTCGCTATTCTAGAGATTTAGGTATAAAGTTGTCCTATCAACCCGTAATTACTTTTAACATAAATAAATATACATAACGCAATAACTAAACTCGAATAGACGAATTGAAACTGGTAGTAAATGATTAGGTAATATTTACACCCGTAAATGATACATTTGTAACCTTTTTGTACGTGCAGAATTTGACATGTGTTCACTGCCGTTACTTTTTTTAAAAGAATAGCTATATATTTATACGTATGATACCCACTTCATTCCAATTTAATGGCAGTAATTGTTATTATAATATGATGGCCATAGAATAAATAAATCTGACTGCACCATATTTCTTACTAACATTATGACTGCAGATCTTATTACAATAGGAATAACGTGACACTTGAGATCACAAATGTGTGCGTAAATAGTTTAAAACATTTTTTAATGAAAAATATGGGCCAATAAATCTGCACAGTATATTAACAATTTTATTCATGAATGGATATAATTAAAAATTAGTGACAAATCTTCTGGGAACGAAAGCACTTTCGTGAAGCAAATCATGCAATGTGTAGCAAATTTTAATCAAGGCAGTCCCGGTTATGTACACTCTGCTTTGGTAATGAGTATTTCAACTGAAATGTGTCAATTGGTATAGAAAAAACAATTCGTCAAGAAAAAAGGAAACGCAAATTTTTTTACTGGGAGCTTGCTTATTTTGTTTATAATTGAATAATGATTCATTTCCTATTGCTGAGTATAATATCTTTTTTAGCAGAAAGCACTATGTACAGAAGAGGTAATAAAATAGGTTAGTAGTGATTTACTTCCATAAAACACCACAACAACGGCCATATTTGCTAACCTGAAATAAATACCGTACACACTTATAAATAAACCAGAAATAGAATTTGAAAAAAAATTATTAAAATTACGCATACCAATGAGTATGACATACTTTGACCATCATCAACGTTTTAAATCCACATTTTGATCTGCCATTGTTTTCCAGCGGCTACTCTTCAATTTTTGTGAAAACTTAGCAGTCATACATCACGACACGCATAAGAAATGTATAGTCAAATAGGAAACGTGAACTAAAATTTAAAATAACTATTTTCTTTCCTTGCCTCTACTAAAATTGCTTGAAAATGCAAATGATTAGCTTCACAATCACAGAATGTTGGAGAAATGAATTGTCTTCATTGTTCTTCCTCAATTACTACTGTTAGATTAGTATAATAGGATAGTGGACGGATAATTTTCCCCAAACGCCTACTTTGAAACACAATATCCGCAAAAACAATAAATATGTACAAAATTAAACGTATCATTTCGTGCTCGTTGCTCTGATGCGTTTATGTACGTCACTGTTTACGTGTGTTTTGTGCACATTCTGTAAGTTAGTCTGCATAGCCAGGTATTTATTTTTTATAAATTTTGTACTTATTTGTATCCTTTTTGCTTGTGCTTTTAGCCCTATTCAGTTTGCAACATTTGCATATGTGTATTTAATTGACTCTAATGGACTATTTTCATGACCACAGGATATTGTTTGTAATTTAAAAGTCCAAAAAAATGAAAAAAAACTTTACCGAATTTTGTTTTGAATTTTGTCTTATTTTCGGTCTGTTCTAAATTTGTCAAAATTTTACGTTTCAAACAATATTTTTTTCTCTTCGGTGTGCTCAAAAACACAATTACCTATTTGCCGCTCTGCTCTCACGATTTACAAATGAGAATGAGAATCGCAAATCCAAACTATTAAAAATTCAGTATAGGGAAGATTATATTTTAAACATTTTCCCAATGCAAAATTACCCTTAATTAAGTTGATTGGCTGACGTTTTCCCAGGAAAACGAAATCACCGCATAATTCAATCGAGGCTTTTAGATCTTACACAGTTTTCGATGAACTGTTTTTTTTCAGTGTCAGGTTTGTTTACAAACATTGTCTTTAATAATAATCACATATTAAAAACTTCTTTTAATCAAGTTTGAGATAAAAAACAAATCCCATAGCATCTAGCTTGTCGAATCGCACATCAATATTACTGTCAGACGCGTAATGCCTAGTTTCGTCCCTCAATGACCATTATCAGATCAAAACGGCAAACTAAATTACGACGATCCAACTGCATTACATAAATAATTTATGAATAATCAAATTTGTTGCTCTCATCTCTAGTAGTCTCGCATACATTGAAATTGACCATGTACATTTTGCAGCTTTCGCCACATGTGGATAAGTTATGCAGTTAAACACATCAATTTATCAGGTAGAGACCACCATTTTGATGGTCAAGTTTCCAAGCTTGCGATAAACACTAACCAAATTATGCATAACCAGTCGCACAATAGCGCAAATTCAACATCATTCACATGTATAAATAAATAAATCAATATATATATATATATATATATATATATATATATATATATATATATATATATAGTGCATACATATATATATATATATATAGCATCACGGTCTGATTCTTGTTTTTCTGTTTTTTGACGTTCTCTGTTGATGATGATAGCGCGTTAATATGTGTGACGGAAGGGAGATTTTCTTTTATGTAACTGGTTAGATACAAATGCAGTCGTGTTTATCTCGAGATAAAAATCTTGATTTGAAGACTTTTTATCACCACACGAGCACTAAATGAATGTTAACTTCAAACAAGAATTCACTGAATTTATTTATAAATATACTTGCCCTAAAGTTTGTACTACTGCGCAAAATGCTTATTAGAATTGAAAGGCAGATTTTTACCTATAAAAGTTTCACGAATTTAATATTCAAACACATTTTTTATAAATTAGTTCAGTTGTGACCAGAAGGATAAACCAAAGGCAGCATGAACGGAAAGTATAATCTCATGCACATTCGTTTCGTGCTTACTGGCGACTCATCAGTAGGAGCCGGTATTACGCCCTTTAACCACTATATATTTGGTAGAAGAATGTGGAATAATAGGACGGTACAATCTCCTAGACGAATGTGTAAACCTGTTATAGTGAAGCTAACATAATCTGAAGTCAACGACAAATGTGATAACTGATATCGATGAAGGCCAGAGTGTATGGTTTAACTGGAGTAACAGGTGTTCGGAAATTGTTGTAATTCTCAATTTGGGTGAACTTTAGCATAAATTTATATCCATCAGGTTGGTATCATGTACCGACTCGGAAACCATAGTGTTAGTATCCGGTACTCATCGATTTCAAAAAAGGTATCAGTTACTAACACAATGGCCATAGTGTTAGTATCCTTTACAGACTCGGTATATATATTATATGGTGTGAGTTAGCATTGAAGTCGTATTGTCGTTGACTTCAGATTATGTTAGCTTCACTATTACAGGTTTACACATTCGTCATATAGTGTGAGTTAGCATTGAAGTCGTATTGTCGTTGACTTCAGATTATGTTAGCTTCACTATTACAGGTTTACACATTCGTCTAGGAGATTGTACCGTCCTATTATTCCACATTCTTCTACCAAATATATAGTGGTTAAAGGGCGTAATACCGGCTCCTACTGATGAGTCGCCAGTAAGCACGAAACGAATGTGCATGAGATTATACTTTCCGTTCATGCTGCCTTTGGTTTATCCTTCTGGTCACAACTGAACTAATTTGTTACTAGGTTCGCAAAACCTAATACATACTTGCATATATATTAGTTCTTCGCAACAAACAGTATTTAACATTTTTTATAAGACAAGAGTACAGTTAAACCTCCTTTTTTGTTTAAAATATATAACATTCTACCGAATTGCTTGAGCTATATTTAACCTAACAGGCTGTAATTCAACATAAATATAAATTTAACTGATGAAATATATAAGTGCAATTAATTTTTGTTCCTATGAATTTTATTATAAATATGTTTGACTAAAATTGGATTATTCAAAAAGAATATGGTACAATAACATTTATGCAAAAGTGTATATAAGGTTATACTTTTCGACAATTGCATGTTCGAATTTTAGATTACTATACTTTTTGCTAATTATATATTTTATTATTTGGACGAAATGAACCTAAATATAAGCATAGAACTACACATAATATGCTAGCATACATGACGCCATAGCCAATTATGTCACGTGCAACAAATTTATTTATAAAACGGTACGTTTTAAAGTTTTTTTAAATTTAAATAAATCATTAATAAATTTAAAAGTTAAATAGGGTTTGGGCCTAAATACCGACATTTTTTCGTATTTAACAATAATTTCGTTGCGACTGGCGGTAGTTTTGTTATTTTGTTCGACGACTGGTTAAATAAAATGGGATTGGTGTTTACCTTAAGCTCGCAAACTTGATTTAAAGAATATGTCGTATTTAATGCTATCTTACATTATAAAGCACTCAACTGTATAATTGCGCCTTTTTAAGGCCAATTATTTTTTTCCTTCTAGTTATATAAGAACCAAGCATGAAATATTATTATCTATCAATAAGAATCTGATAATTGCCCATCAACAAACAAAGGGCTTTCAACCAGAAGGTTAATTACTTAAATAATTGAACATTGCAACCTAATCTGTTGTTTCAAATTGAATTTTGAATATACGTCTGACATTGCCCAACACATAATTAAAACGTTGCACGTTTGCTCTTCAGATGTGGCTTTTGGTATAATTAATAAGTGGACTAACATAAACTTGTAAGCCAAATATGAACCACTGTGGATAAACGATATATGCAGTTAGAAAAATAACCGTTCGGGCATTGAGCATGAATTAGAGCTCATGTGCAAAATTGTTTGTTTTTTGCCTCATTTTACACTCTCTCCAGGTTTATAATTCTGTTTTATTTGATTTTTCAGTATATATATATATATATATATATATATATATATATATATATATATATGTAGATACTTAAAGAGAAAATAAGCAAGAAACCGTTCTGTGATTAAATGCAATTTATTTATCTTTGCTTATGAAAAGTGTACTACGAACTAAATACAAATTTATTTCATATTTTACATTGGCAATTCTGTCATCAACATAGAAAACATTTTTCCACCATTCTTCAGAATCATATTAAAAATAAAGAATAATTCGATTTGAATGTGGGTTTTTGTAAAATTCATTGTACCATTTCTAGGTGCAATGTAAAAAATAACATGTTGCCACTTATAATCAGCACATCTTTTTAACGATTTCTTCGTTTATCTAAAAATGAACGTTATTATTTATCTTGAAAAGTCAAAACCGCCAAACATTTGGGAGCCCTGACTGCAGCAAATTCTGAACATTACGTGATGAGTTCCCAATAAGGACAAAACATGTCAACTGGATGAATTGCCTTTTCTACACTATGCAATACTTAGCTTATATTGACAAATGTATGAAAAATGGGTCAGGAGTTTAGACAAAGATCGCAATCTTGATTAAATGTAATTGCTTTCACGGCCCGCGGAACCAATGTTTGTCTAACATTTGGGAAAAGAGATATGATGAGTTCGACGATTTCCCAATTATTTATGTACACCAACTAAAGTCCAATCTCATTGCACAAATATATGATTCTGGCATCATGATTTTTGCAAACCGAACAATTTTGTTTAGCTTTTGAACAGAAACTTTAATTACTCCACAAAACTAATTGAATAACCCATATTTTGCAGTCTGTCCAGGTTAAAACTTTCTGTTTACTTGAATTTATGAGAATATAGATACTTATAGATTCATGAGTATAAAGCGAGATTTTCACATTTGTTCTTCCTGTCAAATTTTTGTTATCTTTTCGCATGGAAACGGTACAATATATAAGATTACCCGTTCAGTATATCAGCTGAAAAACCATAGTTAATCTAATTATGTAATCGAATTAATAGCTAAATGACAGCCATGAGAATTAAACTTGCATAAGGCGAAAATAATTTCATTCACAGGTCGACAAAAAGGCATGAAATTCTGTTGATTGCTGAAGTTTGCATGGCAGAAGTAATACTTCTCGCTTATCAATTGAAGGAACTAATAAAATTAAACTTGTAATACACTAACAATCTTTGTTCGTTTCATAAAAACAAAAGTTCTGTGAGTAAAATTGATTAAATTACTTTATAAATTTTGTTCATTGGAATAGAGTTATTGAGACATAATTTTATCTTTAACACCAAGTTATTGCCAAGAACGTGGCACAGTAACGCTGACATATGAAAATATTCGCCGGTTTGAACAGAGTTCTGTTGACATTATAAAATCGTCGAATAAAGTTAGTTAGACAAATTTGGTATTTTGTGGGTAATACGTTGTTTCACATGCAAAATATACATTCATTTTAAGCTATATATTCAATATTGCACAAATTGGCAAGCACATTCAATTTACAAGACACGGCTTTCGTCTGTGTTGTGTGCCCCAGAATTTATAACCGTGTCTGACTGCATGTTTGAGCCAAAATAAATATGATTCTGGGCCAGTTTTGAAAATATGGAGAATACAGAGCAATTAGCAAGTTGATTGCAGTCAGTATAAACCAAACGTTGGTCATACAACAAATTTAATTCATCTAACGAATACATCTCGGTAATAATTTAAGCTATAACATTTTCAGTGGAAACTACACTTCGTGCTAAAGCTTTCAGATCGATGGGATCAATTTGATTCTATCAATCCAGGAGACTGAATGTGCTCGTACCTTGAAATGAGGAATAATATATGTATAACAGAACTATGAATTTAAAAATAATAACCACTGTCTGTAAATACAATTATCATGCAATATTTAAGTAGTTCCTGCGTATGGACTTCCTCGTGGCATAATGACGAACATATCTGTCAGAAAATATTATGCATTCAATTTTTTTAATTTTAGCAAATTTTCATTCATGTATTAGCTTTGTGCACCTATTAACAGGTTAGTTGAAATCAGACCATACACAAACGTAATCACTTTATTTACACACACACCTTTAATATAACAGCAGTTCCTCAATAAAAGCCAATATGACGCTGCAAAACTTTTATGCATTAATTCAATTACCTTGGAAAATTTGGACGTTGCAATATCTCGTTCATTTACAGAAATAGCATAGTCAATTTAATATAAAATTTTGATGTTTATTCCCGAAACTCCTAAATGCTTCCACA
Source organism: Eudiplozoon nipponicum (assembly GCA_029291075.1). Taxonomy (NCBI): domain Eukaryota; kingdom Metazoa; phylum Platyhelminthes; class Monogenea; order Mazocraeidea; family Diplozoidae; genus Eudiplozoon; species Eudiplozoon nipponicum. The sequence goes on from JAQBSW010002591.1 coordinate 73,639, forward strand.
TCTTTAACTTTAACCGCTGCGAACGTTTTATTACCCATTGTTGCCAAATGTTGGAAGACGTTTCCGTACTTCAGTTGTAGTCCCGTCTTTGGGAATGTAATAAAACTCACTACCCTATTCACAAAACACTAAGTCAAGAGAATGTGGTACACTGAATTTTATTTTAGACGCATTATCGACTAGGATCATTCTGTGATAACCAATTGTTAATAATCTACGTGCACATAGGAACGAATTTAAATCATTTTTCACTTTTACGCCTTATTCTATTGTCCCGATCAACTAGTTGCTATTAAGCGCGAAATGCATGTTCACGTGAGATTGCACATTTAGTTCTTGCTGCCTTTGGCGCATAATTTACGTGCTATTTGAGCTAAATCGTTTCAAAATACACAAATATATGTAAGTAGTGACCAATATGTTAGATATCTGCAACAAAGAGTACCTAGTTATTATTTGGCAGAGTTTCATGCAAACGAAAACAAAGATGAGTTTACAAGCAATCAAATGCTGAAAGCTGAATAATACAACATATTTCCTTGTCTAGATTAAAAAGTTTTTCATGATGCAAACAGTAGTAGTTCGCGAGAAACTTGCAATAATTCAAACTTGCTACAAACTTACGAAAGCTAGAGCAAAAACTAAGGATTAGCTTAGAAAACGGCATCTCTATTACTGTTTAATTACGAGACTAGATTATGAGGAAACCGCTCCTAAACGGGTGGCAACCTGCTTGATTAATTTTCAATTCTTTTCTGCCTGCAAATGATACATCTCCTACAAAATAACATTAATATCAGAATTGACGGCTCGTACCTATTAACTTATAGAAGTCAAAATTTTTGTATTTTTAATTATATATATATATATATATTGAATGAATTTATGCTGCCATAAATTCCTTGCAGTTGACTCAAAAGTAGAATCCCTATTTGCTATGAACCGGCATCAAACGCAAAAATCTTTGGTTAATTTTCCTAACGCTCTTTCTCAGCTACAGGAATTTCTCAAATTGCACGTAATTATTTTATTTAAACCAGAAAACCTATCTACAGTCTCTACCTCAGTTACATCCACGTGGAAGTCGTTTTCACTAATACTCGTGCTGGCGAGCACCAAGGTCTCAGCATAAGACAGACACCTAGCTAGCGTGGCATATAATGTGAGCTTGTTAAATCTTAAGCAAATTGCACAGGGACAGCAGCCATTTAGTTCATTTTAAAGATACGACCATTATGGAAGAAAATGTCGTAGGTGATTAAATGCATTTGCTAATGTAGACAATTCTTAGTCAATATATATATATATATATATATATATATATATATATATATTTAACAAAAACATATAATGGCAATCATCGATTGTTTAACTTGTATAATGTTCAATTTATTGTGAAAATAGTCAAATGCATATTAAATTCTTTCATTTATATACATTCTGGGTTCACGTTTTATTATAAGGATGAAAACTATTCTGATTACGATTTTACTTCGCCTCGCTTGCTGGTGGTTTACTGAGGCTTGATTTATAAGTTCATTTTCGTATGTATAGGTGTGAGCGTATGGGCGATTCTTTTTGTAATGCAAATTGATGCGTGAGATGTTTTCATTCCTAAATTATTAGATTGAATCTCGACCAAGTTTTCATTTAGTTGACTGTCACATGCAAGAAATTTTTACACGTTTGTTTTCTATCGTTCCGCATTATCCTTGAGTTTTAATTTTTACCTTTGCTAAATGGCCAGGATAAGCAGATTGCAGATCATCCTTAGTTAACATTTATTTATATTACGTGTAGTGATAATAATTCTTTAATTCAAGCCTGCATGCTTGTATTAGGCACCAATCCTATTTTATTTAACCAATAAAAATATGGCAAACCTATGAGTAGTCGCACTAACTGACGCGTTTCGAACTTCCATGAACATCATAAAAGTATAATGTAAAAATTATTAATGTTGATCAAATCGGTATTCATATATATGGTATGCGACATAAGACATGCTCATTTTCTATGCAATCGAGAATAATAAATTTCCGAGCTTTGCCACGGTTATATAAGTTCTACAATTAAACCAACATCGATTGCGCGAGTGGTAATGACGTTTATTGAACTTAATTTTTCGATCTTGACTTGAGCACTATTTGTATTACTTGTACATTTGTAAGCATAAACTAAGCATTGTTTCTTCTTCCAGTAGACTGGTTTCGTCTTTATTGGAAACTCTTCAGGTAATGCCCGGAATTTTCCGCAGCTGTTGCTCGACCTTGGCACGATTTATTCAGTGCCTGTGACTCTATACGTCATAAAATTGTTAATTGCTTACTGACCTAAACATTTGGTTAGACTTTCTCTCAGTTATAGCCTTGTGACATCTCTTTAAAGCTAAATTTCCAACAGGCAAACCCGAATCTGTCAACAAAGAATATAAACCCCACTATCTGGGGAGGTTGTATTGAATTAAAAATTTATATTATTAAACGATCATTGGTTGCTCGTGTGGTGATATAAATAATAATAACGTGCAGACAGTTTTTTGTCCACATAGTCAAATGTAAATTCAGAATGTAAATAAATGAATGAATTTAATTTGCAGTCGAGTATTCTTGAAATAAACTGGTCATTAGTCAGTTTGTTAACACATGTATTTTCTTCTCATAAAATAATATTCTCTGTAACGTTGAATATATATATATATGGAACACCTTTTCGAATTTTTCTATAATTTACTGTGTGGTGTATTAATTTGCAGTTATAATGGATTTTACAAATTAAAGTATTAAATTATATTAATAATTTAACAATTACTACAAACATTTCTTTGTAGTAAGTTATTGCCAACCATTGTTGATATAAGTTTGAGGTCAGGAAATTATGGCGACTTGACAATCTTCCGTTGACAATAAAAATTGATTACTGGAAACGCGATTAAAATCTTCGAAGCATGGGAAATATGGCAGAATAGCGCAATTTTACAAAGTATGCTCAAATTTGTTAAAATCGTCACTAGAACGAACTGTAAATATGTAGCATCTTTCCTCGTATAAATTTGCCAGATGTAGAAAGATTATCACCGGATGTGCACGATAACTTCCTGCAGACGTAAACCAATTAAAGGCCACTAATATTGAATCCCATCAAATTTTTTTTAATGCTGCCACTTTCGTAAAAATCACAACTGTATATGCGCGAGAAAGTTGTTAAATAATGAAGTTAAATAGAACATAAATCAATTTTTCACTATTTCAACGTTGAAAGAACCTCGTTTAATGACAAGCAATCAAGGAAAAATGAACATTAACAAATCGGTCGTCAAATTGGCCAAACTTGACTCCAGCCTATATTAGGGAACAATGTCACTAACAATGGTATTGTATAAAATATAGCCTGGCTATTTAATGCATAAACATGTGCACAACCACAACGTTAAGCTTGATATAGTACTTATAAATGTTTCCTGCAGAAAATGTGTTAATAGTTAATATAAAAAGTCATTTTAAATGACTCACTCATACTCAGACAAGACCGTTCACACAAATATTATTATAATCAAGGTTGCGGTCTTGATATAAACACCTGACCCATTAATTACTTACATATGTCAGTATAAACTAAGAATTGCATAGTGTAGAAAAGGCAATTCATCCAGCAGACCGGTTTCGTCCTTATTGGGAACTCATCAAGTACTGGCCAGAATTTGCCGCGGACAGGATACGAACTCTGGGCACGTCTGCTTCGGAATCTAGTGCTCTAAATCCACTGAGCTATCCTGCCGCACACTACACTACACACAATTTTCAGTTATATACTAACTAATGTAACTTTGTTAGTCAATTTTTCCTTTAGGTGGAGCTCATATGGCATCCATTTAGACCCAAAGTTCCAACTAACCATGCCCAATCTGTCATTACTGAACAGACACCACATTACATGGGGAAGTGGTATTAAAGTGAACATTATATAATTAAACGAACATTGGTTGCGTGGGTGGTGATAATACTATTATAATCAAGGTTGCGGTCTTGATATAAACACCTCGACCATTAATTACTTACATATGTCAGTATAAACTAAGAATTGTATAGTGTAGAAAAGGCAATTCATCCAGTAGACCGGTTTCGTCCTTATTGGGAACTCATCAAGTACTGGCCAGAATTTGCCGCGGACAGGATACGAACCTGGGCACGTCTGCTTCGGAATCTGGTGCTCTAACCACTGAGCTATCCTGCCGCACACTACACTACACACAATTTTCAGTTATATACTAATTAATGTAACCTCACACAAATGACATAAATCAAACAACTACTGCAAAATTTCATCCAGTGGTTTGTATTACAGTGTATTCAGAATATGTTATGAACGGTTCTGCTTGATGAAATTTGACTGACATTTTTATTGACAAATCACAATTGATATGTAAGCATTCAATGCATCTGCATTAACCAATGTAAAAATTGCCTGTATATAAATTTATTTTGAATACAAGATTAATAGCAGTAATTTAAATTTTTTTTTAAATTGTCTGTATAAACTATGCATTGCACAAGGTAGTAAAGGTGATTGAAACAGAGACACTTTAGCTACTGAGCCCTTCACTCATACGCTACGCTACGCTTTCCACACAATAACTTCACTTCAGTATAACTTCCTAAAATTGCATGTTCTAAAATGTAAAATTGTGCGTTTCTAGTTAGACCTTTAGGTCTCCTACTAAATGGTTGAATAAAATGACCGTAGCCGGTATTTACCTGTAAATAGTATTCTGTGAGTACCAAGGTAAACGTTGTCGATGAATGTAAAAATACCGAAAAATGGGCCACGTTTCAAGTCCAGGAGCGACAAGAACATGTAAGCAATTGATGGGTACCACAAATATTCAAAACAGATGAAATTAATTAAATGTCTTTTTGACATAATAAAATATTTATTATATATATTTATGCTAATATATATAAGCTAGTAAAATATCTGATCGAAATATGCCATAAATCTTTACTTCATTTTCTTTTCGTCGGGTGTACAGTTCCGTACAATAATGACTAATCGGGAATACCACCGGAGATATTTAAGCTGAAATAAAAAAATCAGATGGCCCTAATAGGAAACGTAACTTACTGAAGTCATAAATTAGTTTATAATTAAAAAATTCTTGTAATATGCGGTGAGATAGGTTATGTGAATGAGGGCAAGACACTAAATCAAATGTGGTACTGTTCCAGTTGTGATAGTACTAAACTCTAGCAAGTAATTAACGAGATTCCAATGAGGATGAAATGAATGCACCTGGTGAATGGCTTTTGCTACATGATGCATTGTTTTGAGTTTAATATGACTTGTCTTCCATTATGTTCCAACTAATAATAAACACAAACACATTTATATATATTTATTTATATATATATATATATATACATACATATATATACATACATATATACATACAAGTTTGACGTTAGTTTGGATAAAACAAGAAAAATATGCTGAAAAATGCGATTTGCGAAAAATATTTTTTTAAATATTAAAAAATTACGTAAGATTTCGTCATCATAAACACTTTTTTCATCAGGACAGCTACTGCTAACTAAGAAAAATTGGCGTGACTTTATAAGTTGTAGAGAAATTATGCGAGAATGCTTTAATTTTCGAAAGATAACCTAAATTTTTGGACCTTCAGTAATTTTTTAAATTAAAATGTTATTATTTCCAAATAAGAATATTTGTCCTAATATCATAAAAATAATGAAAACTCGTTAAATCTAGACGTGACAGCCATATTTGGAAACCTTGCTAATAAACATGGTGGAGAGATATGTAATCTTCCTTGTTTATTGAATAATTTCATTCCTAATATTTGATTAGCCACATTTATATAGAAAATTATTATCGGCTACCCCTCGGTTCACATCGGAATTCTGTAATATATTTCACTTATTAAAACATTTTAGCCTTTCTTTGGGTTGTTTTAACTCTACTGCGATTTAAATTGTTCTTAACTGTGTACCTCCTGTTAATCAACGATATTATTAATCAGTAGACTATAATTCGTTACTGGTTTATATTGACCGTTTTGATGCAGTAGCCGATGATGTTAAAAATCGCACACACCTTTCTTTTCTGCTAACAACTCACACTCCATAACTATTAATTTAGTTTGCCAAATTGGATAGGGATTTGAGCCTTGTGCCGTCTCCTGAATATGTCTGGCTAATATGTACAAAAATTATAAAGGCATCAGGCTAACGCAATATTTTCGATGCTGGCAAAAATTCAAACTCGTTTTCGAAACGTCATGCATTGTATCAGAGATCTACATACATTTAAAAAAAAACCTATGCCCGTTATTGCGTGCTTGTTTATGTTAACCTGAATGTCGAATAAATTATATTATAAGAACAAGATCAAGCGACATAAGAACTAATTTTTTTTCAATTTTAATCTTTAAAACTTATAGTTACGTTTAATTAAATTATCTTTTATATCTCATATTAAAAATTACCGAGGAAAAAATCGCACTATTTACATGAATTTCCCATGCACTTAATCTTAGATTGTCGCCAGATCAACTAATATTCTCTCTAGCAGATTTTACATGACTAAATTGCTTGTTTGCTTTCTTCCGATACTTAAAAGTTCTTTAACCCAGAAGCCAATTAGTTATGACATGACCTGAATGTAAACATATTCGACGCCTACCTTCTAGTTTATTTCATAAGTTCACTATTAATTATTACCTAGTCGCGTAAAGAAAGACGAAGTATACCCCTGCATAATGCGAAGCACGTTCAAGTTCCTTCATAATCAATGTTAACATCATTCTACTTTGACTTCTCTTTGTTAATATTTGTAGCTGCTCTTGACCTCGTTATCTTCAGGATCTGCAAGTTAACCACGTTTCCAAAGCAATATAAATTATTTATTTAAATAGTTTATAAACTTATGATTTGCCAAATCTCAAGAGGAAATCAATAGAAAAGCAACTCTGAAGGAGTTTTGTATGTATAATGTCATTGACAGCGCATAGCCTTCTTCAAGATCACAAAGGTGTGCATTCTTCATGGATTTAATTATGTGTTCGCCGCATTTTAGAAATATTCGTTCCGCGGCGAAACAGTTTGTTCAAACTGTTTACGCTTAAATTATGTGTCTACTCCTAAATAATCACATTTATCAAAAGAAAAAAGTACACCTTAGTTCGTAAATCAAATAACAAAACAACAATCAAATAAGTAATATTTGAAAATAAATAAATTTTGCCATGTATTTTTCAGTTACCCATGAACCGGATCCATGCATACTCGATGTTTCCCCTGTACACTGGCTGATTATATTTATTATTTTTTTCTGGACACAATAGGTTTGAGTGTATAGAATTACTTTTTACTGTAACATGCTTTGTTATCACTTCCTGGTCCTGAATGTAAAAAATATCCCTGGGCACATCCCGCTAAGTTAGTGAACTTCATCAGTTTGGTTGCATAATCTTGTTAGTATGTGTTATGAAATTGGCATAAATTTGCACTTTGTTTTTCTGTATCAAGGACTGTACTTGATGTACACCTATAAAACAGATGTACAAAAATTTGCAAGATTTGATCTAAGCTATCAGCTAAATTCTGTGCCCGTTTCAAAGTTCTACGTTTGCATGAGAATTTCAATAACGTTATACACTATTTTGCAATCATTTTTGTCTCTCATCAATATAATTACTGCCTAGCTTTTCATTGTTTGGTTAAAAATAATTCGATTCTTGTTAATTTTAAGCTCGCAAACTTTATTTGAAGAATTGTTACCACCATCCGCGTAATAAATGACTACTCTATTGTGCTACCTTTATATATATATATATATATATATATATATATATATATATATATATATAATGGTGGAAACTGCAAACGGAAATGTATATGAATCCACAGAAATTGTGAAACCAAAATTTGCAGTCAAATACTATTTACGCGAGAATACTAGATGTAAGAGCTGCATATCCAATTTTGCTTACCATTTATATGCATTACGGTTTGATCCTCGCTATTTAGTGTCGTCGTACTCTGATGATGACCATGGAAGTTCGAAACGCCTCAGTACATGTGGCTGACGGTAATTTTGATACTTCATTCAATGGCTGGTTAGATACAATTGGATGGATGATTACTTGAAGCACGCAAACTTGATTTGAAGAAAAAGAGAAACCGTTTTCATTCGTAATAACTCTTTTTTTGAAATAATGCTGCCTACGTTTTAGATCAACCTTAGCATCAATGCTATTATCATTAGAAGAGATTGAAACTCCCTCGTTGCAGCAGAATGAAACTTCATTTAAGAATCAAATCAAGACCTATATAGGCTTCAAAACAGTACAAATATTATTTGTTAAATGTTGTTCGACGACTGGTTAAACACAAAGGGATTGGAGTTTACTTCAAGCCCACAAACTTGATTTAAAGAAAATATATATCTTAAAAACAAATATAATTATAAAAATCATCAATATCATAATAAATATATTCGTCCATTTTACTTAGTTGAAAAAATTCATCTACAGGATAGATTCTATAATCATTATGTTTTTCAAATTAAAATCATTTTTAAAATTTAGCATATTTGCTAAAAAGCATTATCATTATTTTTTAAAAAAATTATCATCGATTTTACCTGTTACTCTCTAATTGAAGGTAACATCCACAAAAATTTCATTATATGGAACTGGTGCAACTTCAAAATCCAATAACTCTAAATAAGTATCTCAATAATATTCGTAAGGCAAGCGTTATTAATATTTTTATTACTTCTGACACCAGAAAATAAGTTCTTGGATTCGTAATCGTTATTTAGGATATCTTCGTTTTGGTTACATAATGTCGTCGCGTCTATACCATTAGTTGCGTTGCATAATTTTATATTTTGTATTTAATTCTGATAATTTTATGTGCATGCTTTGATTCCCAGTCACTTAACATTAAGCTTTGTTATTATTATCTTCATCATCATAAGCATTGATTTTATTAAAAGCATCATCATTATCATTATCAATTTCATCACAATGTAAAGTTACCTATTCATAAAATATTATCAGTTTCAATGGAGCTTTTATCGATTGCTTATAAAAACCTTTTGTACATCAAAAACAAGCATTGCATGCGTGGGCGGTTGTAAGAATTATTTAAATCAAATTTGGGATCTTGATGTAAGCAATAGACCCAGTATTTAAATAGATCTATCAGTATAAACTATGCATTAAACATTACGAGACTTGAAAAAAATTAAAATTTTGATATCAACCAATTATTTTGTTATATATTAAAATATTATTACTAGGGCCATTAAGTAACAAGATAATATATTTATCGAGCCGTTTTGTAAATTTCGGAAACAGTAACACCGAAACAACAATACAAATTTAAATAATGATTCTATTTATATTTTTAAACTATAACTTAAATTAATAGTAATTAAACTATTTAAAATAACATCGATAATCTTAAAGTATTATATTATAAATGCTCTGCATGGAGCAGGTATACCTCTTGCCACTTGAACGGCATTTCGTATAACAAAATACTTAACCTGCCCGATTCCCGCTTCGTTGCCTTACCAGTAGACAATGGGCATCATCAAAGCCCTCCAATCGTGTTCAGCACCTTTGACTTTAGATCATGCAAGACTGTTTTAATTCGATATCAGCTGCTCAGGCATACTTATTAAGATTGCATAGCTGACAAACACGCCGTTCTCCGCCCTAACCGGTGTGCAACACGTCTTCTGTCTCCCCGATTTTTTATGATTTCGAGTCAATGAAAATAATCTCATTTAGAGTTTTCGTCGGACAATTCGTCTATTGCTACTCTCAACAATTTGTCATTTTATTCATACTTTGTTTACCGGCATCCCGATACTTCTGGACAAATCCTACACTAATCGATTTTTCCTAGTTAATCCTAACAATATTTAATTAATGACGGCATATTTATAACGAAATAATTTTATATTTGTCACCGCTTTATCTCGGTTTTCTGCTTTTATGCTAATTTTAATTGTCATCAAAAGAAAACTCATTCTCCCTATTCGTGTAACTCAATGTTATTTTACTGGGTTAATTATTCAGCTGTAAAATAACTTTATTTTCGAAAATTATTAACCTGCGCTGTTTTCATGTCTTTAAGCCAATGGTAGTCTGTTGTGCTCCATTTCGTTTTCGATCTTGATAGTGTACTACTCGTACCATTTTAACTTTTTTTCCTTTTTCTTTATTTCATTATGGATATGATGGAATATTGTATGATGATATTATCTATCACAATCCAGAGAGAAAGAAATAAGTCATGATTTTCTAATTTTCCAATCACTTTTTATATTTATAATCTCTTTACATTACTAGATTTGTTATGCTTCGAGGTTCAATACGGATTTATGAAACTTTACATGTTCTATGCCAGTCACATTAGAATTTTTTTAAAGATTTACAGTTGTTAGTCACCCTCAACCATGCCTATTCGTAATTTTTGTTTTTATTGTTGTCTTTTTCATTCTCGGATTAAATGGACTACGTTAACAAAAAAAATTTTTATTACTACTATTTTTATTATTATTATTAATATTAGTAGCTGTTGTAGTAGTAGCATTGATTGTATTAGCAACGGTAATACATGTACTAATATTATTATTATTATTATTATTAATAGTAAAAATAGCAGTAATAATATTAGACGTATTTATGTAATTAATAGTGGCTGTTATTATTATTATTATTATTATTATTATTATTATTATTAGTAGTAGTAGTAGTAGTAGTAGTATTATTGATATTATTGTTGCTATTATCCGAAAATCAGGTAAGTTATCTATTCCCTGTCGCGCAACATGTTTCTTTTAAAGCTTATTTTTGCTATAATTTTTTTTAAAAACCATTTTTGTTACAATTATTCATATTAAATTTTTTAATTGATAGTATCTTTTCCATTGCGCTCGAATTTTGCCTTGAATATTGCGGTAATTGACATTGCATACCAGTATATTTCCAGTGGACATTTATTCTTTGAAGTTTTATATAGGTTGGCTGTTTAAGTTACTAATTAGGATAGATGTTTAGAAAGGTGTTTGAACAAAGAAGGAGAATACATCTCGAAATTTGAACTCCGAGAATAAATTACAATTTAATTATTTTATACCCACTAAAATGAAAGGTTCGCGTAAAATAGTGATGCGCTACACCACGCATAGAGAAAGCAAAATATATGGGCTGTGTAAAGTGTTAATTTCAAATTCACCGGCATAAGTCCATTAAATATTAAGTACCTGAACAAATACAGCTGATGCGATTTTTGCCTTTTGGGCTTGAGGCTCGTTATAATTTTCCAAAAAGTTCGTGTTTACGATTCTGGACACATCATCGGAAGGTTCACAAAATTATATAAACTTAGGCGAACAAAAAAGACAACATTTTTGTAATGCTATCTCATTTAGACACATTTATTTAAATATGCAACATAATTAAAGCTACCCACATAATCATTATTAAAGAGTTAGTACAAAAAACATTTTTTATTAAGTCCTACGTACCTACTAAAATTTGTTTCATGTAGAACGAATGTCGTAAAACAAATTTAGACTTAACGAAATGTCAACAATTTTTTCTTGCTCACACACACCTCATCAGTAGGAGCCGGCACTTTGCCCTCTACCAAACATAGAGTTGGTCACTATTTGTGGAAAAATTGGATGTCTCAGAATCCTAAAAGACTGTGTATTCAAGCATTAATGCAGTTAACATAATGCAAAATCTTCAGCCATTAGAACTAAAAACGAACTCATTATGTATAATATATGCCAACCTATTATTAGCACCTACAAAATGACTTTCGAGATTAACTTCATTTTCATAAAACCAAGAATTTTAACCAAATTAGAACACTTGAAAATATCTCTCTCTCTCTCTCTCTCTCTCTCTCTCTATATATATATATATATATATATATATATATATATATATAGAACTACAATGTGGAAGGCCGATTGAGACGAGCTTCGATCCCAAAAAAGGCAAAGCTCTATAACAAACAAGGAAGCTCTGTATGGAATAACATCTATTAGAGGACATTACTTAATCTTCTCCTTAGTTCTGCTGTCCGTGCTATGATGGCGTCAAAACGCTGAAGCCTACTATAAGTCATAGGTTATTGTCTGTGACAACATTAGTAGCTTTGAACATTTAACAAGACACCATTTAGCAGTTAGATAAATAGAGTTCAACAATTCTTACTATCAAGTTTCATTGCAATTATTAAATGAGCAATAAGCGGAAAATGCGACTATTCTAAATAATGAGGGGCCACAATGTTGTTCGTTTAGGTGATGCGCGAGACAACATTGCGTAGGTGATAGTTGGTCAGAATTCTCCTTGTTATCTGAATTTTGTTGTGATCTGGTGTGATCTCGAAGTCAAATGCTAAAAAGGCATGTAAAGGTAAATTGAAGCAGTAATGCATTGAGACAGGCTCACGAGCACTAAATGTAAATATCAAATTAGAGAAGGTTAGTCAGTGGGAAGATACGGATTTCATCGTTCCTCGATTTAATTCTCTCATCATTTTGACGAACCGTGAGTAGTCAACTGTCTACCAAATCATCCAAAAATGAAACAGAATTTATGGTATAGATCAATATCAATTGAACTAGGAATACCAAACACACAAAGACAAAAATTTTATGTACCCGTTGCATATCAATGTTGCCTACCATAATTCTCAAAGTTACGCGAAATATATGTCAGTCAGAACGGCCAAAATTCAATTATTTACTGCTAAATAGAAAATAAAGTACGAATAAAGCAGAGGAAATACAATATTTTTTGTATGATAGCCTAAAATTTACTTATAAAAATCCACGCGAATCTTTTTCTCTAAGCAATTCCGTCCATCAATGCGGCATACCTGATCAGAATATATTAAACAAAGCTTAGATGAAAAATTTCATTAAGCAATATATTTTTCATGAGTCATGGTGCTCTAAATGAAGCCTAAGTATAAATTCGCTATCAGAGAATAGCGCACAGAATATCTGTAAATAGTAGAAAGCCAAACGGGACCAATAATTAAAGTTGTAACGCATTTTCCCCCCAAGTCTTGTGGCATTGGTCGACCTACTTGACCATGAATATTTATTAATAATGTGCCTAAATAATTACTCATTTATATGATGATAATGATGATGATATAATCAGCAAGTCAGTGCAATTCATCAAAAGAAAAAAATATTCTAACAAACATATATTAACTCTTAAATACTGTTTGTTGCGGAGAACTAATATATATGCAAGTATGTATTAGGTGTTGTGAACCTAGTAACAAATTAGTTCAGTTGTGACAAGAAGGATAAACTAAAGACAGCATTAACAGAAAGTATAATCTCGTGCACATTTGTTTCCTGTTTACTGGCGACTCATCAGTAAGAGCCGGCATTACGCCCTTTATTTGGGTGAGGAATGTGGGATATGGGTACAATCTCATAGACAGATGTGTAAACCTGCAGTAGAGTAGCTAATATCAGTATAATTCTCAACAATGCGACTTCAACATAACTCACTCCCATATATAATATATATACCAGGTTTGTAAAGGATACCAGTATACCCTCTTAATTCTACTTAATACTTTCCTCACAACAATGGGGCTTATTTTCATGAACAGGCATCTCTTTGCTAATCTACCACTCCATTTTTGCTGTTCTAGACGTGTCGCCTTCTGTTTAGATTTTCAGACACTTTCATCTCTTCAAATGTGTCTCTGAGCAGCCTTTTATCGCATTCATTAAAAACCTCTCTCTCTATATGATTCATAAATGCAACTTATCAAATTTTTTAATGCAATCCATTTCCTGGACTACTTTTTCGCATACAACATACATAACCACTTCTCTGACCATTAAATGCAGAGTCGCAAGCTAAACCTTCTTGTTATGATAAAAGGCGTTTTATATGGCTGATGGCGCTCGGGCATACTATTACATGAGCATATATTGATTCAGTTTGCCTTAAATAACTGTCAACTTAGCGCCAGAGCCATGTTTAATGTGCCGACACGACTGTTAGGCAATGTGCCCATTGGCATCGATTTTTAAAGGGGTGCTGGTTGTATCAAGTTTGACGTTGACTGTACAGGCTCTAAGCCAATTTCCTATTTGCTAGGCTATCAACGAAACTATTGTGGGCAACTCAATCTGCACAGTACCGAAGCCAGCAACCACAATATCGATTGTTCATTATTGTCGTATTCTCACGCACGAAGGGCCAATTAAGTGGGTGAACATTTGCACAGTCTAGTAAAATTTTGGAATTTTGGCCTACACGACCGCTAATGTGAATTCGGAGGTTATTCGTGATCTCTATTTATTCTGCTGGCTTGGTTGACCAATCACCTGACCTAAATCAATAACACAACATGTGCGTAATTCAAACACAAAAATCATCCGTGCAAAAATATTTCTTCTTCTAAATGACATGCTATAAATAAAACGAAATAAAATTTTGTGCGGCACGATCTTGCACTGGGATTATTGCACACATATTTATGTCGATCATAAACTATCACAATTACCTTTTTTCGTCAGGCAATTCTCGCAGTCTTCTCATCGGATGCTCGTTTGCTTTAAAAGAATGTCTCAATTAAGCTTAGTTCGCTTATAAAAAAAGTAATTATTTACCTGTACATGATTTTTGTACATGTGCATACTTATGTTCGTTTCCTCCCTAACCAACGATGGCAGCATTTTATGCATAAAACCAATAGTCTGAAACGCGCAAGGGAACACGGAGATTAAATCAATTGAGTTTTACTTAGGTAAGCGTGCACGTGCATGTTATTTTTTTTAACTGAATTCGTTAAAATAGTGTGCGCACGAACACAAACATATTCAAGGTACTCATATCCAGTAAAACGTCATTAATTTATATGAGGTGAACCTTTATGTCCAAACGAGTTTGTTGACTTTCTTGTTGTTTATTGCAGCTATTCCTTTTCCGCCATGATGCATACTTAACACTCACCAAAGTAGATTTTCTTGTCCTTTGGGTAAAAAGTCGTTCACCTCTGCCAGTTGCCTTGGTCACGATCCATGATTATTAACAAACTTGAGCAGAGGAATATGGAAGACACTTTAGAAATGCATTTTGAAATATACCCACGAAAAATGTAGATAGTGAGCGTCAAAAGATTCATAGGCATAACAAGGATCAGGTAACAAAAAAAAAGATTCTTTGAAATCATCTGTGAAACAAAGGTATTGGACAAATTAGTAGCAGTAATTTCTTATAAAATAGAATTTACGAATTAAAATCCGTGGGCCCTAGATAGTCAAATCAACAACTTTATCATAAACCTTGCCTGCACGACCAAGATCCAGCCATTTCATCTTAGGTGAAGTCACGTTTTCGATTTTACAAAGCAGTTACAACTCAGTGTTATAGTATTTATGTCGAAATGATAATCACCGCATAGTACAGAAGTAAAGTCGCAGATGCTGAGACAAACTTTGGTGTGCGTTAATCAATCTAGGAGTGGGAAAGAAGTGAATGCAAATAATATTTGGCCTTCGGGTATATTCAAGTTTGTGGCTTTTTACAGCCAAAAAATAAACATGAACTCTAATCATCGCAAATAGACAATAAAACATCGATTTGTATACGCTAACGGATTGCTTTTGTTTATGAGGAGTTATTCAGTCTGTTCGCCTATTGACGAAGCTGACTGACATTTTAATGGTCTGACACTGTTGTGAGCCTTACTGAAGTAAATGACTGCTAATTATTTGCAGCCTAATTTGGATTAATTTGTATGTTATATGATGATGTGCCATTGCGATTCGATCGACAGTTTTTAACTCATTAACACATAAGTCATTTCGTATCCCACAATGAATAAAATTCTATGGTGCCAAGTGAATTTTCCGAATTCAGCCAGAGCATGCGTTATAATTCATACAGTAATAACTGATTAATTGTCTGTAGGATACGGTACTAAATACGCATATCAGCAAATATGTTTTTAATTAATGGTGGTATAAAAAGAGTTCAATCTCCCGATGTTTGCTCGCTTAAGTTATATAATTTTGCCCTTCACAATTAAATTTTCTAGAGAAAATTTTAAATTGCATAAGCGAAATTTTAAATCTGTATAGACAATTTGAAGGCACACAATCCCTGAATTTAAAGCTAGGAAAACCAAAGCATCAAGCAAAAATAAACACTCAATATTAATAAATAACTCTGCAAAAGAATATCAATGGGCATTTTTTTATACTTATAATATAATAACTAAAATTTGGAGTTTTTATTTTAACTTTTGTACTTTTTGACTTATAAGTGAAAGGTGATATGTGCCTTCCGTCAAAAATATCTTTGAATAGAAACTGTATGCACGCCTGCATTTTTAAGACTGCAAAATCGATAATTACAATTAACGAAACTACCTGAAGAACATATTTCAGTTAAAGCACGGTATATCATAAATCGGACCTCCAGCTTTTGATAGTCGCAAGTGCCATACCTTCAAATCATAAAAACCATAGAATTACTTCCTTATAGTTCTTAAATTGGTTTTACCCATGTGTATTTTGTATATCAGACAATTAAATAAAAGGATTATTTATTTGAATACGGACATTATTATTTGGTCTGAGAGCTCAAAATGTTTTGTTGTCATCACTATCCAACTAATTAGATCTAATTTCTTCGCAGCAGCTTTTATGCCAGTTCAGAGAATACTTGTCGGTCCGGACTAGTGATGTAATATTTTAACAACTTGACCAACAGAATTTTAATTATTAATTTTTCACATCATACATTATCTTAAATAGGAACATTGGTCGTTATTTTGATGATTCCAAATGTTAATGTTTATTTCAGCCTACAATGTATCGGTAATGGTTAATAGTTGTCATGCTAGCTGAGGATTATAGTCATTATAGTCGAAGCCACGGCGTAGAAAATGGTCAAATTATTAAATTCGGTTTATTTTCTGAGGACAATATTATGCCTTTATGCTGATGGTTGTACCAGAAATTTAATACACATGCAAATCTAACTGGTAATATTTCGGAAATATGCGCAAGCTCAAATTACGACATTGATTTAATTTAGTACTGAAATTTACGCCACTAGATATCTATTCGCACTCATTATTTTGTGCAATATATAATTTTGTGACACAATTTCAATTTGGTTTCACCGACATGCCTAGATCTTCGTCAATTCATACAGCTAGTAATCTCGCTGTATGGCGAAGTTAAAATGCAAAAGACTGTACTGCATTTATCTTGCAGTTTATCTCGGATTTAGAGCAAGAACTTTGAATGTAGGAACTAATGAACACTTGCTCCTATGGGAGGAATGTGATAAAATGGATGCAATTATGACTTGGGTATTTCGTGTCAAATACCATGCACATGTACGTGCAACAAGATGAATTTCTGATGCATGTTGTATTAGCGTGCTAGAAAGAGCCGAAAATGAATATTAAACCTAGGTTGTTCGTCAAATACTCTCAGACGAAAGATCGAAGTAAGGTGTTATGCGTATAAGCATTTAATCAATACCGAAGTCATAATAAATGCAACATCCAGTAATGCAGAAAAAATAATATCTATAAACAGATAATTTAAGCAATTCAAACTTCACAAGCATTTATGAGAAAGAGTAAATTCAAAGGAAGAAGTAAGTACATCAGATGTTATGCAGTGAACGAAGGATCAATACGTAGATGAGTAAGATACTTGCCTTGCAACCGCTAATTAAGCCTTCACAGGAATTCATAAGCATTTGACATACGTCACCAAAAATATTTAGTCGCTCCAAGTTTAGTTGAACAATTTCGATATACCAGCTTAAATTTGATGACATCGAGAGCAGTGTATGAGTCTAATTGCTGGATTAGTTGACTGTAATATGCTTGTAATTTTAATTTCCGTCGCTATTCAAAATAATTCATAGATTATATTTTTTTCGCTCTTTAGATCAATTTACCTTCCTTCTAAACATGCATGGCTTAATAAAAAAAATCTGTTTCATATTTATTGATGGTACTATTATTGTTTTAATTCGCCTATTTCTAGGTGTCCGCATTATCCGTGTATCCAATGTTATCTGATAGAAATTATTTTGGAGTTCGGAAGTAGTGCCGGTCCCTACTGATAAGTGATCAATCGGCAAATCAGGCGTGCGCCAATGAGAAAACACTTTTTCGCCATGGTTACTTTGACATGTCCTCTGGCAGCGAAATGATTTAACATAATATTCGATAGGGCATTCCTAGTACGTAGAAACTAACTGAATAGTGTAAGTTACAGCAGTTATTTCTCAATGTAAATAAAAATGGTCATTTTTTCAAAGATTAAACATTGTCATATTGATAAATCAAAAATTTTATATGACACAGTAAGCGATAATTCTATCTGATATAGTGTGTCGCTTCATTTGTTATAAAAGCATAAAATCGTTTATGTAATAAACCATTCTGAATATGCATGCCCAACAATCAAGGAACAAGTTATTCATAGATTGAAGTCAAATACTTGGCAGTAATAAAACCCTATCCACTAAAGCTACAAACTTTAATGGTGCATTCCTAATTTACGGTAGACTGGTTTTGATAACAAACGACTATAAATTTGTAAGTAATTTGGATACACATTTCCTATAATACACAAAGATGCACTTATGAAATCATGGCATTTACACTCTGGCTTTTACATTAATTTTGCTACACACACCTTTGTGTCCTTATATTTGGATCAACTTTGCGAATTTCAGATGAACACCAATACAGTTGTATGTTTTGCAACGAGAAAGATGCGTTGAGGTTGCTATCTGTAACAAGCTCGAAAATTTGATTTAAATAACTGCCACCAACTCCCGCACAATCAATCATTTCATAATTGTCGAAAACAATTAATTCCGTTTTGTTTGATTCTAGACAAATTAAAACCAATAATGAAAGAAAGTTGAGACATACTCATTGGTCAACAATGTATCCCCAAATTAATTGTTGTCGAAGCCAACAAATATTGAACAATTCTTTAAATCAAGTTTGCGTACTTGAAGTAAACACCAATCCCATTGCATTTAACCAGTTCTCGAACAATATAACAAAACTACCACCAGTCGAAACGCAATCCAGTCCTCGAACAGCATAACAAAACTACCACCAGTCGCAACTTGATTTAAAGAATTGTTATCACCACCCGCGCAATCAATTACTGTTTAATATAGAACAATTTGAATAAGACTGGTCATTATTCCATAAATGCCATTTCTCGCATTCATAAAGAGAAGAAATATTATGAGCGAAACCTTTTTTCAAAGAATAATGGGGCTACATGTGAATCTTTACTTTTAAAGTAAAGGAGATATGAGTGTACGTTTTACAACATATCATAATGTCATTCTGAATAACATTATAGAAATTGTGGACTACATCTTCGCAATCTGGTGTTGATTGGCAATAGAACCGACCTTAATCTATAAAATTGTCTATTATAGTTAATTTTCTAAGCAAACGAACTTATTTAGTCTATTAGTTGTTAATGTTATACAAACCCAAATAATTCTTGTTTAGAAAGACAATACACAATGGAATCATCCGTAAAAGTCGCGCAAAATACATACCAGATTAGCCAATGGGCTTCCAAGAAATAATCCATTGATTGTCAGCAAACTCTCTATAAAAGTGGACATATAAGCGCTGAACAATACCTCTATCTCGAATATTTAGCAAATTGAGCCTCAACATTATTCTACAAGCTGTAACCAAAATATTGGATCTAGCAGTGCGTTTCATTTTTTCCATTCCCACTAGCTGATAGCTCTGATGATATTGTTATGACAACATTTTTCACAAAGCGGATATTTGATAATGTTGAAATGCTAATCTAATGCTAGCCGAAGAGGAATTTCCATATCTGCTTCAAAAAAGGATGAATTCTATTCCAATTAAGGAAACCGTGTTATGTTATCTTTTTTGTGAGGTCCCTTCGGCTCGGTTACCAATCTTGAACATACTCAAGTGAGTTAAGACCTATAAGAAAATTCTGGTGACGTTCACAATAACAGTTTCGTCGGGACAAGATAAAATAATTTTCATTGCATCAACTTATGCGTTCATTTTACAACGCATCCACTCCATCCCATCTATAGCATACTCAGAAACCCATCTGTAAATTTGTGACTATGTCGATTTATTATGTCTATATATATATATATATATATATATATATATATATATATATATATATATATATATATATATATATATATAAATTATAAATATATTTATAAATCATTTTAACGATGATCCTGGCTATTGTCCAGCAATTTTTAAGTCGTTCGCCACTTAAATCTAGTACTCAGACAAGGCGATGTCATTTGTACAAAGTTGACACCTAGCTAGGCCATATACAACTATCTCAACTATTGAATAGTCATATTTGTAAACGAAATCTCATTTCTTTTCATACAGAACTAATCTTGAAATTTGAAGTCAGCAAAAAATCGTTTATTGAAGCACGAATTTATCAGGTAAACGCAACATAGTTTTATAGAAGCGTTTTTTTCGCAACAACTCAACTCAAATGTCATTAGCACTCTTTATTTGAATAATATTTCGTTTAGCATAATTAGGATATATATTATTCACCTAAAATTTCTATAAGCAATTGCTTATTATTCTAATAAAATAGTAATAATATTTTTTTTAAATAATACTAATTTTAATAAATTAATAATAATAATAATAATAATAAAAATTGTAATATTGGCCAGTTATTTTATTACATGTATTGTATGTGTGTGTGTGTGTAATATTATTATGTGTGTGTGTGTGTGTGTGTGTGTGTGTATTATTATTACATGGTTTCTGATTACAGGATTTTGCGAAAGTTACCACAAATTATACCTTATCATAACGATTTATTTTGTATATAGTCAATCATCTCACGTTTGAATTAATATTTAAACGTGGATATGAAACAATATCGGTTACCGTTTTCTGTTAAAATTTTAGATTGGAAAATCAGGCCTTAGATAGAAAAGAAAAATTCGATATGCAATGCGTAATAAAAGAGATATATGTTTGCTTTACATATGCGAGTCAAAAGTCAAGATAAAAATCTCAATATGTAAACTTACGAAATCCATCTTTGATGTAACGTTCAGATGAACTAATTAGGAAACATTAACAAAGCCGCAATGAGCTGTGTTCGAATAATAACATGCCAGTTCGTTTATATGCTGATTATCAAAATCTACTTTTTATCAATTCTGTGTAAAGCGTTCAATACATGAGCCTTATATATTACTAAGAATAATAAAATTATTTAATAAACCTGTAGTTATCAACATCCAAATGTGTTATCCATTGCAGTTGCAGATGCCCACCAAAGTATACACCCTGATAATAGCAAATCCCGAGAAGTTATACCAAAATGTTCTATTGTCAATGCCAATCCGTTAGAGAGAAACCGATTAGGCTTGTAGTCTGGACACCTCTCCAAGCATTCCGACGTGCAAAATTAGCAATTGAATGATTATTGGCACAAAGTTAATTAAATCGCCACTCACTTTAGTCAAAAGTTTGTTTTAATCTCCAAACCAGGCTTGTGATGTACCAGATCGACAACGAGTTACTTGTACTCGCATAATATTGTAAATTCTGAAAAAAATTCTAATTATTTAAGAACAACATGTCAAGAGATTTATTCGTTTATAAAATAAAAGTAGGTGATGGAAGTCTCAGTAAGCCTTTTCGGGAAATAAACGCCATTATAATTTAGTCCGGTAATTTATTGAGTAGAAAATAATTTATCATAACTAAAAAGATACATAGTTTTATTGGTTTGTGAACACCCTTGTTATTTGCTCTATTTATTGTGTTGGCGTTTACCAAAATAAAGCTTGCATAAGAAAACTTATTAACTTGTGGATAAACTATACAGACAATGAAAAGAGACGTGTTCAGTTTAGGGATAAAAACTGTACAAAACGCCTGAACGGATAGAGAATGTTACTGGCTCAATTAAAATGCCTTATATATGCATTTCGAAACGTATGTATGTGATAACATTCATAAACAGATCTCTGAACATTCTCTATGGAGAAATTTCTAAGTCGCTACATTTTGAGGACCATCCGCCAATTTAACATAAATTTTGATATTTATACAACATGAAGAATTAAAAAATAGGAATTAAAATTTATTCTATAAACAAAAGCATTAATTGTTGACAAAGGTTTGCGGATCAGAGATGAAAAGCCACTGTTTAGCTAAAAAAAACGCTCGTAATTTTGTGGCTCGTCAATTTCAAACAATTTTGACAATTGTATTTTTATAAGTCCATCTCAATTTAACATAAGGAGGAAATCTTTCGTTTGCCCAATCGATCATTATTAATTAATTATGCAACAAGCTAGATAATTATATCAGAACATGGGGCTATTAGCACATCTAATTTTTAAAAATATGTTAAATTGTAGGTTCGTGTCCTGTCCGCGATAAAATTCTGGACAGTACGTGAAGAGTTCCAAATACTCAGGCAACTATACACAGCCCATTACGCACAATAGCAGATTTAAGCAAATGTGGTAACCTCGTTCCGAAACCGTTCTATTTATATTTTATTTTATTTTTGACTCATCATTGGTTTTAAACATAGAATTTGTCTCAGTAACTAAACTCAATATATGCATGTGTCTAGCGCATATGAAAACCCTAACCCAACAGCTAAATCTACATATATATATATATATATATATATATATATATATATATATATATATATATATATATATATATATAAATATATATATATATCCACATCTATTTGCAATTAGCAGACCAATCCTTACCTCAGTATAATTGCAGCTATCTCAAATTCCCGGTATACTTAATCTCATCTCGTATGCAGCCTATTGTATGGGAGAAAGAAAGTATCGAACATTTTTGATATAACTATACAGTTACTATGACATGGCAATCAAAGTTAAAAAATCAAAACTGATAAAACAAAAAAAACTTGAATGTCAAATATTGTGTTTTATTTTAAGCCGGAAATTGTAATGTATACAATTGCCTACGAGGTATTGTCCAACTAGTAACAAATTAGTTCAAATATGGTGCAGCAAGTTACCTAGATGGAAAGAGAGTGAATGTTAGAGCGACACTTAGGTCAAAATTAAAGAGAGAAAGGAAAAGAAATTATGGACAAACTAATGGTCTTCAAAACTAATAATAAGAACACTGCGAATTTAAACAACTCCTAGAAATAATTGCATAACAATATATGCTCATATAACCAAAATAAATCATTATACCTATATATATTTTCATTCTATAAAATGTTTTGTTTATACTGACAAATGTATGCTTAATGGGATAAGTGATTTTATAAATGTCGCAAAACTTATTTAAATAATTTTTCACTGCCTGTGCAATCAATTATCGTTTAAAAACTGGACTTTCTCTTCTATTTCACATAAATGAGACAATTTTTTGTGAATAAGGGGAAACGTTTTTCTTGGTAGGCATTTAGTTTTCATTCCCATTTCCTTCTATATATTTTGTTCGATTACTATTAATATTTAGACGTGGTCTATCTTGACTATAACGCTGACAGTGAAATTCGCTTTTTCATTTACTGAGATTATAAAGCATGTGCACATAACAGCTGGAGCGTCTACAGTTGGAGTTCCACTGCAGTGGGCGTTAGAATCATGAATTTCAAAATGTGTATAAGATGGTCACAGGCTTATGTTTACAATACCGCAATATTAACAAAAGCGGATACTTAACGTATTTGAATTATAAAAGATAAATATAATTTTCTGTAACGTTGAACAATAATATTTTAATCTTTCTTTTTATGAAGAAATATAAGATGCCGATATTTAGTTACTGGACTTAACATACCAAGATATTATACAACTTATAAAGATTGCTTTGGTATGAACATAATCAACTTGAGAATAAGTAGATGTCACCACTTGTTACCTCCTAAAAAACCAAACGCACACAAACAGGCATGGCGTATGATTTTCATCTGACTCGTCAGTAGGTGTCTTTAATTCATTGTAATTTCAATTGGATGAGTGTACACGTGAGGACACACTTAAACACACTTACATGACCCACAGTTATCTAATGAAAGCCTGCTATGGTTACGAGATATGTCAATAAGTTTGGATGAAGCAGTTTAAACCAAATTTAACACTAGGGCTGATAATGTTCAAACATTAAGTTGCACGAGCTTTCCGTTAATAAAGGTTTTCGAATCAGGAAGCTGAAGTACTGTGAGTAAAAATGACGAAAGATGGTGCATACACACTTTTTTGCTAGACAAGAGTAGGGTTATTCGTTACTCCGTCGGTTCAAAGCAGCTTGTGAGCGCATTTTGTTTTTTAAAACAAATATCTCTCGCAATATCGTCTCGTCATCCAACTGTCCAACATAAGCTGTAATAATCAAAGGCAGTTCGAACCTGTCACTGCGTATATCTGACGGTTATTTTCTTTTTTTATAAAAAGATATAATTAAATATGACATTGAAGTCTATCTCAAGTCTGTACACTTGAGTTTTAATCCGTTAGTATTTGCTTTTCTATCTAGTTTGAACTTAATTTCCGAAATCTGCGCAAACTATTATGACGACTGAATTGAATTTGCATATTCGAAATGCCGATTAAGTAGGATGTATATTGAATTAGAAGAAGTCAAAGCCTCATTTATGCCTATTAAAAATATTGTATAGTAATCGGAATAGATGACGCGTAGGCTCGCATTCTGCGGTGTTATAATAATGTCTAAGGAAATTGTAAATGCTGCAGAAATTGTGAATGTCAATTGTACAGATATGCCATGAGAATTTTAAAAATCACGTGGGTGCATACCTGAAATATGCCAAAATGTACAAGTGACCAAGTGGCGCAATCTGATTCGGCATGTTAAAGATCCAAATATGATCAGTTAATTCAGCCGTTAGCTCATTATTCGTAAGTCAGTATTTTATGTTACCTTATATATACCAATGTGACACGACACAAATCATAAACAATGTGACTTGACAAATAACATACAAGGAAAACATTCGCACACTTAGCAACCGAAAAATCAATGTCTTAAGTAGAAAGCAATCCATTGATAGAAGAAAAACTAGATATCAGGCATCACATGAAATTCACTAAAAACTTTCGTACAACTACTAGAAATGAATAAAAATAAAACTTAAAACCAGTACAAGTTAACACAAATTTTATCAAATGGAAACCAATGACATCTATATTAAAAAAAATTTATTAGGCAGTTGGGTATACGCCAATACTATTTCGTTAAGTCGGTTGCGCAACATAGCCAAACTTCCGCCAGTCACACATAGCCACGCGTTTGGACCTTCAACAGTCGTAATTAGAGCGCGGTTAATCAATCGATATTCTCCTAAATATGTTTTGTATAAAAATTACAGCAGGTCATAGAATTTCTTTTTAGCTTTTACAGTAACATATGCAACGTACAAGAGAATACAACTGTGCAGCATGTTCAATGTTCATTTGGTAATACTTCTTTTTCAGAATTCGCAAACATGTAACTTGGCGCCAAATATATATTTAAAAGTTGCTTTTCACATACGGATTGTATTAGTTAGATTCATTTTTCTAAACACACTCTTAAGATTATGTAATCAATTGGAACAAATACTGGTATAAAATTCGATTAAATGTTAATAGCATTTTTATCTATGTAATGAATAGAAGAAATTGCAATCAGATAAAAAAGTTATTAACTTATTCCGTAATTCATTCTTCATTCTGATTATGACCGTTTTCGTAATTTAATTGCGTTTTCACCTGGTATGAAATTCAGCTAACTAATGGCTTCTAATATAATCAGGGTTACGAACTTGAGATAAACACCTGACCCATTAAGTAACTAAATTTTTCAGTATAAGCTAAGAATTGTATAGTGTAAAAGAAGGTAATTCATCTAGTCGACCAGTTTCGTCCTTATTGGGACCTCATCACATGCTGGCCATAATTTGCCGCGGATAGGGCTCGAACCTGAGCACGTCCGCTTCGGAATCTGTTGCTCCAACCACTGAGCCTCCCTGCCGCACACTACACACAGTTCTCAATCATATACTAAGTAATGTAACTCGGTTAGACTTTTTCCTTTAGGTGTAGCTTATATAGCTTCCATATAAACCAAAAGTTCCATCTAACCGTCCCCAATCTCTCATTACTGAATACACACCACATAATATGGGGAAGTGCTATTGAAAGGAACATTTATATAATTAAAAACATTGGTTGCGCGGGCGGTGATAACACTTACTATAATCAAGGTAGCGAACTTGATATAAACACATAACCCAATGTGCATACAGTTGTCAGTATAAACTAAGAATTGTATAATGTAGAAAAGAC